>CAUYPK010035904.1:0-27281 GCA_963574355.1 Loris lydekkerianus | reverse complement strand
CCCCCCCCCCCCCCCCACAACCCGCCCCCCCCCCCCCCCCCCCCCCCCCCCCCCCCCCGCGGGGGGGGCCCCCCCCCCCCGCCCCGCCCGGGGCCCCCCCCCCCCCCGGCCCCCCCCCCCCCCCCCCCCCCCCCCCCCGCCCCCCCCCCCCCGCCCCCACCCCGCCGCCCCGCCCCCCCGCCCGGCGGGCCGGGCGAGGGGTGAGAAGTTACCTAATGAGTACGACCTGCGCTGACCAGGTGAGGGGTCCACAAAAACCCAGATGTCACCACTGTGCAGCATAATCCATGTAACAAATCTGTGCCTGTACCCCACAAATTAGTAATTTTTTTTTTAATATCCACTCAATCTCAGAGGTACCCAGTGTGAGGCGAGACCTTTAAACCAACCCTTTCTTCTGGGAATCAGAAAATGTGCCCAATACCTCAAGATGTGACCCCTTCTAGATAGCATGTTTTTACCTGCTCCCCTCTTCTGTGTCCCCACCTGTGTCACATTTGCATATTTCTCACCGTCATCTCTCTGAGTCCCCACTGTGTCACACTCACGTTTTTATCATCATTGTCTTTCTGTGTCCCCACCTGTGTCACACTCACATCTTTATCATCACCCTCCTTGTCCCCACCTTTGTCACACTCATGTCTTTATCATCATCTCTCTGAGTCCCCACTGTGTCACACTCACATTTTTATCATCATCGTCTTTTTGTGTCCCCACCTGTGTCACACTCACATCTTTATCATCATCGTCTTTCCGTGTCCCCACCTGTGTCACATTCCCGTCTTTAGCATCATCGTGTTTCCGTGTCCTCACCTGTGTCACACTCACGTCTTTATCATCATCGTCTTTCTGTGTCCCCACCTGTGTCACACTCCCGTCTTTATCATCATCGTCTTTCCGTGTCCCCACCTGTGTCACACTCCCATCTTTATCATCGTCTTTCCGTGTCCCCACCTGTGTCACACTCCCGTCTTTACCATCATCGTCTTTCTGTGTCCCCACCTGTGTCACACTCCTGTCTTTATCATCATCGTCTTTCCGTGTCCCCACCTGTGTCACATTCACGTCTTTAGCATCATCATCTTTCTGTGTCCCCACCTGTGTCACATTCCCGTCTTTATCATCATCGTCTTTCCGTGTCCCCACCTGTGTCACATTCCCGTCTTTATCATCATCATCTTTCTGTGTCCTTAGCTGTGTCACACTCACATCTTTATCATTGTTGTCTTTCTGTGTTTATCTCTCCTGTGTGAACTGAAACGTCTTGAAACAAGTTCTGGGTATTTCCTGTCTTTGTGACCTCAGCACCTGCTGGATGCCTAATGAATGTTGGTGTAGTTAGCTAAGGAAATGGAGTGTGTGTGACTCGGGGGGTTGGGGGGTAGCCCCAGCTGGTGGCCTCTGCCAGAGAAGCTTCCTCCTTGTCTTGAAAACGCTAATGCATGACACATATCATTGTCTGTTCTCACTGTGGTCTGTGGTAAGATGGAGAAGTGAGAAGTTTTTCCTTTGGAGACTGCCAGCCTCAGAGGAGTGCTGTGACCTCAGTGCCACCCCTGTCTGGGCTCCTGTGTCAGGCCAGGTGTTTGCTCTGTTAGGGCTGCAGCCTCTCCCAGCCACACAAGGACCCCCTCCAGTTTGTGAGCCTGGAGAAATGGTGCACAACTTCACCTAAGGAAGGAAAAGAAGCCTCAGAAAATGGAAAGATCTTGGTCTAGCATGAAATCTTAAGAATCTGAACCTGATTTCTGAGTTTCAAGGAAACTTTATGAATTGCTGTCACAATAAAACAATTGTAGAACATCTGGATCACATGCAGTTTTACTAGTCTGTCTTCTAGAAGGATAACTAGTCTTCTTGAAGGATTACTAGTCTTCTTGTAGGATAACTTTCCTTCAAGTCAAAAATAACAAAATTATCAAAAAGTCAAAAATGTGTTATTTATCAGAATATTACAAATGCTGAGGATATTGCATAATCCGTAGCAAGCCAGCCTACAGTGAAGACCTGGAGCTTCAAATTTCTCATCTGCTAATAGAAGGCCATTGTGAGAACAGTAGCACACAAATAAAAAAAAAAAAAAAAAAAAAAAAAAAAATTATGAGAAAGTCTCTAGTGATGTTCCATCTAGCCTTTCCCCGAAACGTCCATGGTCAGCACCAGGCCCAGTGAGCCATAGGTCTAGATGGATGGATGGATGGATGGATGAATACATAAATGAATGAATGGATTCAGCCCTCTGACTCCCAGTGTGTCTCTGGTCTCCTTCCCAAAGACAGGTGAATCCCTGTGGCCTTCTTTCAGATGGTGTAATTCACCCAAGCTGAGTTCCCAGCCACCACTTGCCTTGAAGGGCCAGCCTGCTCCATCCCAGCAGCCTCCTGGAGCTCCCAGGCTCTAGGGAGGCTGGTGTGAGATCTGGAAAGCCCAGCCCCTCCTTAGGGTGACAGTAGAGAAAATAGGCATTGTCAATCACACACATTGATGTTTGCGAAGTTTCTCAGCAGAGGCTCAGGCAGCGATGAGCCTCCACGGTGTACCAGATCCTAATGAGCTGAAAAGCTGGTGCTGGTCTAGGATGAAGACAGATTTGCAGAAAGGGTGTCACGCTCTGCAGAGCTCTACCAGGGTCTGGCTACACTGATGACACTCTCAGGCTTCCTTTGCTGGCGCGGGTTTGGCAGCACATTTCTCAAGTCATTCGTGTGATCGTCCTCACACTCAGCCCTTCTTCCCATCCCACGCTTAACTGTCTGGTAAGAAGGCACCATTGCTGTGCAGACTCACTTTACTCCAGGTGAGAGAAACTGCTCTTCACAGAATCCTTGACTTTGTGACCTGTGTCTCCCCACTTCTTCCCACGGCAACTTTCAACAAGTCTCCTGCAGGCAAGCAGCTATGTGGACACTGGGGCCATCCCTCCCCAACTGTGACAGGCAGCTTTGCTCTCCAAAGGCCACTTGTTGTTTTGAGACTCTTAAAATGAAACTATTATACAGTCCCTTTCTCATAATTTTATAAGAATGACTTCAAAGGTGGCTCATATGCAGATTTATTTCCTTAGTTTTAATTACAATTTTATTTGTAGTCAACACTCTCACAGAACATGATATAAGGACGGGTGAATACGGGGCAAGGAGGTCACATGGGTGGGGGCCCAAAGACAGGCATTGGAGAGGTTGATTATTATAAGAAAAATACCAGAATGTTACAAAATATCCAACAAAGAACATCTACCCCTTGTGTTGTGTTGCTGACAAGGCCTGCTCTCTCTTGTTAGAAAGGGCAACATAGCCTTTTTCTCTTCATCAAGCTCCTATCCCTCAACTCATGCCTTGAGTTCCCCAATAAAAAGAGAATTATTGTAGGTCCAAATGGAAAATTTTCATTGCCAAATATAAGTGGCCCAAGCTCATAAAAGAGTAGACTTATCACTAATCATTAGAGAAATTAAAGTTAAAACCACAATGAAATATCACCTCTAGTTAGAATGGCTATTATCCAAAAGATGAAAGATAAGAAGTATTATTCAAACAGCCAAGAAACAGAATCAACCTCAACATGCCCGGTAATGCATGTGCTAAGTAATTCAATCTAGTCATTCCACAGTTTATACGTATTTCAAAACAACATACGGTATTCTATAAATATATACAAATTTTATTTGTCAATTGAAAAGGAAATTAGAACAAAGAGGGCAGCCTTGATGAGGAGGAGTGTGGGTTGACCCCCGCCTCACCTCCTGCACCTGTGGTGAGGTCATCTATCTGTGCAAGGGAGACGCCCTTGCTATGGAAAATTCATTGATGGAAAACGTCACACTTCTGCCTGCACATTAGCTGCTATTTGGGGGGAAATATTCCAGGATTGTAACAAATAGGCAAAACAGTACACAGAGCTTGTCTCAGGTTGGATGTCGCAGAAACAGTCTATGGGGCAGTGACGGACAGCAAGAGGCTTGTTTACAAGGTGGTCTCCAGAAGCATCACTAATAATCCTGATGGTGGGAGAGGGAGCCTAGAAGGGGTGGCTGTGCAGCAGGTTCATGCTGGCCACAGGGCTCCATCCCACAAGGGGCAGTCTGGGAGCAGCAGACATCACTTCAGCTGTATCCTGACAGGGCCCAGGGGCAAACACCCTGCTCACCCAGCCAGCCTGCTCAGCTCTGCAGCCCAAGAAATCCCTCTGCAAGGAGGCCCAGGCCTGCAGAGATGGAAGCAGTGTGGTCGGTGTTCACAAGGGCAGGGCATGTGGAGATGGGGCAGGTGGGGCACCCAGCTTGTTTGCTACACAGCTGGCAGGTGTGTAGGCTGTGAAAAAAAGAATAATTCTCTTCAGAAGAAAGAACACAGGTGTTCTCCCACTCAGTCAAGTTTACAAAATGAAACCAAGTAACTTTTACTACAAATAAGATAATAATGAATTTAGGGAAGGTTTGTTTTGTTATCCTGATGCACCATTGAAGTGCCTCATAAATTGCAACTTTGGTGCATTCAGCCCATCTCCAAGACTACTGGTGCACCCCCAAGGGGCAAACTTGACAAATGCAGCCCAATTTATGTTCGTTTTGTTTTTTTTTTTTCTTTTTTCTTTTTTTTCTTTCCCTCCATCTCTCCCTTCTTTTCTTTCTTCCTTCCTTTTTTCACTTTATTCTTTAATATGGTAACTTATCTATGCATGTCAGGAGAGGGGCTGATAATATTCTGAAAAGAATTTATATACACTGGAGTTTGTAAAATAGTCCATTATTGATTTTTTCTGTGGTTTTCCTTAACCTCATTTTCAGCTCACTGAATATATACTCACCATCAATAACCTGAAGTATTTTGACCATTTCTTGATCATTATAATCTTCTTATTTGTTAGGTACTTACTATAGATAGGTGGTACTCTAAGATCACTTAATGTATGAACTGACTCTTAAAAAGCTATGAGGTGGTTCAGCGCTTGTAGCCCAGTGAGTAGGGCACGAGCCACATACACTGAGGCTGGTGGGTTCGAGCCCAGCCTGGGCTAACTAAACAAAAATGGCACCCACAACCAAAAAATAGCCAAGCATTGTGGCGGGTGCCTGTAGTCTCAGCTACTTGGGAGGCTGAGGCAAGAGAACCACTTAAGTCCAAGAGTTGGAGGTTGTTGTCAGCTGTGATGCCACAGCACTCTACCCAGGGTGACATAGTGAGACTCTGTCTCAAAAAAAAAAAAAAGCTATGGGGTGGAGACTCCTAGGAAGCCTGGTCTCTGCTCCTCCCAGAGTGTGCCTGGGGGTGGAGCCCGTTGCCCAGGTGAGACCCCCTCCACAGTATATCATTTCCAGGCTTCCTCCCCTACAACCTCTCACTTGCCCAGATTTTTGGTGACAGGGAGACTACACCACCCATTTCATAAGTGACGGCCTAAGGCAAGAGAGAGCCCTGGATGGCTCACACAGGCAGAGCTGAGCCCGGGGCAGCTCACACACACAGAGCTGAGCCCAAGAAAGCTAATACTCACAGAGCTGAGCCCAGGACAGCTCACACAGGCAGAGGTGAGCTCTGAACAGCTCATAGTCACAGACCTGAGCCCTGGACGGCTCACACTCACAGAGCTGAGCCCTGGATGGCTCACACTCACAGAGCTGAACCCTGGGCGGCTCACACTAGCAGAGCTGCTCTGGGGAAGCTGGGGTCTCGGCCGGGGGTGTATATACCTAGCCTTCAAGTTCCCAGCCTCCTCCCTGCAGCTCCTGACTAACAACAGAGCATCCCAGGAACACCCATTACTGTGGCTCGTTGTAGACATAAAACCTTGCAGGGTATATGCTCACGTGCATGTGGCTTCAGAGTCACACTTGCTCACATCAGCACCAGCTTCCTGGTGTCAGCCTGTCTTCCCCCGTCCTCTTCTCTGCCACAAGGTCAGGGCATCCTCCTTACGGAGTAAATAGTGAGCAAGCCTCCTGCGGTGGAATTCACTGTTCCATGCATAATCGTAATTTCCATGCACAGACAGTAACAGGTATGGTATTTTTAGCAACTATTGGGGGTTCTCTAAAGACATTTTTTCTTTTAACTTTCCTGTTTACTTCTAGTAGAGTCTGATATCTGAATACATTTCTGCAAAACATAGAGCTATGGAGGGTCTGGAAATAGTGTTCATTCAAATGTAATTGAGCAGACATCTAAATTTTATGGCAATATAAAGAAATCCCAGGAAATTTACCTCACCAAAAAACACACTACACAAAACAAGAGGCATTCTTCCTCTCTTTCTCTACTGGTTCTCATTATGGCCTCAAAAAATAACTTTTATTAAATGCTCTGTTTGAGCGCAGTGTTAGATTTACAGAAAAATCACAAAAATGGTACCAGGAGTTTCCATGTACCACAGCACTCCCAGTTTCCCCCCACTGACATGGTACGTGAATACAGTGTACTGGTTACAACTGCTGATTGTAATGAGCCCGTCTTGACACGGAGTAACTAACTGAAGCCTGTGGCTGATTCCCTTAGTTTCACCTGCCAGCTCCTGTCGCAGAGCCCGTGGGGCAGCACATACCTGGCTGCGTCATCGCCTCAGGTTGCTGTTGGCTGTGACCGTCTCCTGGAATCTCTTTGTTTGTGGTGACTTTAACAGTTTGAACAGTACATGTCAAGTGTTTTCTAGAATGTCTCTCAACTGAGATTTTTCTGGACTGGGATTGTGTGCCTTTGGAGGACGACTATACAGATAACTTTTTCACTTCATCCCACCATGCAGGACAAATGCTGGGCAGACGACTCGGTATTCTGTTGCTGTTGACCTTGATCTTCTGGCTGAAGTCAGGTCTGTCAGGCTGCTCCTGTACAGAATTGATCTTCTTTTCCCTTTTCCAGACTGTACTCTTTGGGAGGAAGTCACACATAGCCCCCATCGAAGCCATGGAGAGCTGTTCCCACCTCTGTGAGGATTAACTATCTACGCAAATTATCTAAAAATCTCCTGCCTAGAAGATTTGTCATTCCCATTCATTTACTCAGTTATTTATGTCAATAATGAGCAGTGGGTATTTACTGCACACTTTTCTTTAGAATACAGTATTGGCTTATTCATTGTGGGTTTTTTGTTGCTGTTTTCTCTCATTTTTGGAGGCTTCACCACTGGGAGACCCTTTATTTGGCCCTGTGTCCCTTGCACGTGCCTCCATCACTGCGGGGTTTGTTTTGGGTTTTGTTTTGTTTTGGTCCTCTCTCTCTTCCTGGCACTGTGAGATGCTCCGGGCCCACCGTGCATATTTTCTGCTGCAGCCCCAGCATCAGGCGTTTCTCCATGGATCCTGGTCTCCTTCCACTGAGAACAACCTCGGGACCAGCATCTTCGCACTGGGTGTGCTCGAATCCCTGATGCGTCTCCGCTTCTGGCCCTTGTGGCAAGAAAAGGGCTCATAAAAACTTGTATGCATGCACGTACCTGCAAATATTTCTCTATGTAGCCACCTGAGTCTTTAAGGAATGTTTTTGAATGGAGGTTCGAGGAGGATACTTTGAAAGTTAGTGAGCAGTAAGTGGAGAGAGAGGGAGAAAGAGAGGCAGGAAGGAGCAGGTCAGCTTCCAAATAATAAAGTAAAACCATTAAAGTAAGGGGTTGAAACTGGGAGCTAAGAAGATGCTGAGCAGGTTGGGACACGAACCCAGCTCAAGGCTATGAACTGAACAGTGATGATTCTCTGCATTAGAAACACACTCTCTATCAAAACCTCACACGGACCAGGGTTTCTCAGAGGGGTTAAGACATGCCAGGGCCATGAAGTCATGAGTCTGCTTTCCTCAACCAGATGAATTCCTCACGTGTATGTGCATCAGCTGTGGCCTTCACACTGTGAAGCAAATGTGCAGAAAGTGAAAAACTCCAAGAGGGAACAACTGCGGGGCAAAGCAGGCACAAAGCAGGAAGGGGTAACCACACCCAGACAACAGCTCTGCACTGGAGAAGGGGAAGGAGGTGCCGAGAAGGATGGCAATGGCCTGCAGAAACCGAACGGGCGAGGGTCCAGCTAAACGTGCGCCTGGACATTCTGAGCCCCATCGGCTCACTTCCTCCCCCTGCACTTCATGACCTCTCATTTGAGGCAAAAGACCCCCCTGGGGATCATGCCAAGGGCAGAACGGCACAGCCCAGATGTTTGGGAGACTCTGCCTGGTAAGAGATGAAGATGGCTTTAGAGCTATTGAAGCTTTTGGTGTGGACGATGTCCAGAACGGCCTGCACAGAGGTAGCTGTCTTCGTAGACAAGAGGCACATGGGGCAACTGGCAGGCAGACTCTGTGGCTGTCGTGCTAAGAACAATTCACGGGAGAGCCACCAGCTACAGAGGATGGCAGAAAAAAGGTTAAGATGAAAAGAAAGATAAAAACCTGGCTTTTAAAAAGGTAACTGTTTAAAAAGAAGTCTATTTCTGTCTACAAAACGGGCATTCACAAGTAATTTATTTTTCACACACACACAAAAAAAAATCAGAGAAAGTGTCGTAGAGCTTAAAGAGGCAGGCGGTGGATACTAGAGAATGCAAGGTGAGTTCACAGTAACCATCCTAAAAATGATATATCACCGGATGACCTCGCCGGCATTCTCAGAGTGGAGGGGCCAGTGGTCTCCCTTGGGTAACAGTTTTTATTTAATTCTGTGCTTTCATACAAGGCTCCTGAGTAAGAATATAAGATGAAACACAGTTAGTCCCTACTTTCTAGTACAAACGGGGATACAATGAGCTTAGAAGCATCTCATTTTGTTCCTCCTCTGTGGGAAGGGACACTAGAAAGGGGCTCCCAGGGGGTGGGAGGAAAGCTTGCCTGCTGAGCAAGCAAGCCTGGAGGCCACAGGATCATTGCCACCCAGCAGTTCTTGCCAAACACGGGAAAAGAATGTGGGTATGAGGTGACCAATGACCAACAGAAAGAGACAATAACCCGTGGCCAAAAGACAAGGGCAGCGATGCCTGGAGGCGCAGAGGGGCCAGTGGAAGAGTTGGAACCAACTTCAAACCGAGAGAGAGAGAGCTCATGCCCCGGCTGCCTTTGCCTCTCCGTGGCTCTCACCCCTTGTCCTCCACGAGACGGGCCCCTTCCATCTCCCTTTGCAAGTGCTCTGAGTTTTCTCCCTATTCGTAAACAAAATTTCTCATTGTTACACTGAAACTTGTGCAGGTTACTTAGTCCTCTATTCCTGCCGCCGGTGCCTCTCCAATTTTGTTTTCGGTCTCCACCCACTTTGGCTCTTGCTTACAGTCATGCCTCAGTTGAACCTTCTATAGCTCAGCCAAGTAATCAAACCAGATCAACAGGGTTCAGGGAACCAGGCCCCCAACCCTCGAACACTCTACAAAAGTCCTCCACACATTACAAATTTCAGTATTAAACTTGTCTAGACTGCTTCTTAAATCCCCAAAGTGACAAATTCGTTCATAGGCATGTCCCCTTCAACGTGCTTTTTTAAAATATGAAACAATTTTGAGCATATTGCACATCGAAACCAACCATACTCATAAGCGAACAAATACTAAAGTTTGCAGTCATTCTCGTCCAAACCCGCTGGGAGGACATGTGTGATTAATATGATAGCGGGAGCTCCTCGCCAGATACCTAATCACAGCAGCAGGCCGGGAACCAGCCCCACATGAAGTCAGAACACTTCATCTTGCACAGTCTCCCACAGAGAGTCTTTTTCTCTGACCACAGCCAAGAGAAAGCTGGTCCAAGACCCCTGCACAGGGGTGAGCCACGCTGCTGGGGGCTGGGGACACACCCTCGCTCCACACAGCAGTTCCCTAATGTTCGGCACAACCCTGCACAGTGGACACCATTGTTCCCACTGCAGGAGGGGGAAGCAGAGACTTGGGGGCGTCTAAAAGGCAGAGCAGGAATCCAATTCCAGGCTGTGTCCCCCTCTAAACACAGGTCCTCTGCATGGCTCTGGGTTGCCTCTTAGGTGTTTTTCTATCATCTTGCTTCTTCATTATTTTATCTTGAGGAGAGGAAATCCCAAAACATGTGTGCTGAAAGAACCATTTGGGCTCAGACAAGCTTGAGTCTCACCTGATCCCCTCAGAGCCTCTGACAAGTCATTGAAAGTTTCTTGTGGAATTTCACTACCTTTTTCAACCAGAATGGTCTACAGCAGCCAACAGCCACTGAAAGCCCAGGAATGTAGTTTATGGATCATCTCCAGTTTTTCAACATCCTTTTGGGGTGATTCTATGGTTATTGATTGATTCCAACGAAGGGGAAGAAAGGAAGGATTCTAATACTTAATGAAACTCACATAAATGCTGTGGCTGTTGCAATTCATCCAATATGGGGTGTCCCAAAAATCATCCATAAAGTCACCATACATAAAGAAAGTGAGAAATTGTAGCTAAACGTACCTTTATTTACAAAATATTCAAATATCTTATAATACTTACAATCTGTTGGGGGTGATGCCCCACCTCTGTGAATACTAGCTGTGTGCATTGAGCAAATGATTCCACTTCTTTGTAACTCAATTCCTTTTCTTCAAAAATGAGGATTTTTGCAGTACTTTAAAAATTAAATTGTGTTCATTAAATAAATTAATGTATCTAACGTGCTTATAAAAGAGTCTTGCCATAATAAAAAAAAAAAAAAAAAAAAAAAAAAAAACTTACAGAAGAAATCCAGCTAATAATCACTCAAGGCCCAATATAATCTGTTAAAATATGAAGGACTCTTTTTTCCACTCTCCCTGCTCATGAATCTCAGCACCTTCTCAACAGCTAACTCCGCATGCCACTGCGACATTCTCACCTAAACAATACTGCTGATCCCCCTCAGCAAGTCACTCACCTTTTCTAGAATTCTCCAAGACCAAAGCTCAGGTTTACAACAGCACTTCCCTGTTCTCACTGCATCATGCAAGAGTTTGTGACAATGCCCAAAGTTAACACTTGGCAGATGCTCAGAACACGCGAAACTCAGTCACATGTGTCATGTATGGCTCACTTTACAAGGAGATAAGGACGATTGTTAGAAATAATACTAATATATGAGAAAAATTAGGCAGCACACAGGAGAGAGTTAATTTCCCTGGGCCACATACATGGTCAGGTGAGATCTAAGGACCAAATCCAGACCCACCTTCCCCTTGGAAGTCACCGTCCCTTCCAGCAACACAACGTGTGGTTCCTCACACCTCAGTGCAGGTTTTTTTGCAGTGAAAGCTGCTTTCCGCCTGACCAATTTGCACTCAGCCTTCATGTCCCAGGCACCCACACTCTTCCACGACCACAGATTTATTTGGAGGCCTCGGTTCTGTACCTGTGGAACCGACTTTGAGCTTCTTCTATTGCTCCGATGACTGCACTGTAGCACCACGTGCCAGCTACTCATTTCACCAGTTGTGTACAAGGAATTTCCTCTGTGTTTCACGGGATTTCCCCACATTGGCAGAGTCTACAGGGTTGTGGGTGGAGGGTGGAGTGACCCTGATTACAGAAAATGATTCACCTAGACGTGTGTTTTCACCTCACATTCTACTCGGCACCAAATAGATTTTAACTATGAGGGGAACCTCTCCAATGGGGGCCATTTCACTAGATTGAAACTGGAGATGGCAATAAGGTCATGCAGGTGTTTCTTTGCCCCAGAAGGTTAGGCTGCCAGGAACAGAGTTCATGCTGTTGGCTCAAGTAATTGATCCTAAATTCCAGGGGAAGAAGATTGCTGATGAACAGAGGGAACCTCAGTGGACGTGGAGATGGTTTGGGCACCTCAGCTACCCAATGGGGGAGGCACACGCAGTAACTGCAGCTCCTATGGGCAGGACCTTCAGGACCTGGCTGAGAATCTGCCCAAAAAGTGATGACTTTGGTGCCACCTAAATGCAAGAGGAATCTGGGAAGGACAAGAGGAGAAAAACACCAAAGTTGGCCATGGCCCCATGACCAAGAGTAGAGTCATGAACCGTGGCCTCTGGCTGGATTTCTGCACTCCATAATATGCTTGCTACAAGTTCAACTTTGTGATTTTATCTCTTCTTTTACTTTTGTATATTGAATGTGTTAGAACCAGGGACAAAGAAAGATGGGGAGGATTAAGTGTTGGGGATGCTCAGCGGATGCTTCCAGATGCAGGGACAGCCAGAGGGAGACTGGAGAGGAAATTAATAAACACCAAAAGGTTTCTACAACCATCATTTTAAAGGAAATGGAAGCAACTGTTCCTGACTATTTTTTTAAACCAGACTAAAAAAGACATTATAAAGCCCTATTGTCTGCATCAGTGATGTCCCCTAGAGTCAGTCTCCTGATCCCCATTATAAACTTGATCAGTGATGTCCCCTAGACTCACAGTCTTGAATCTCACCTCATCCCCATTATAACCTGGATCAGTGATGTCCCCTAGAATCACAGTCTTGAATCTCACCTCATTCTCATTATAACCCTGATCAGTGATGTCCCCTAGAATCAGTCTTGACTCTCACCTGACCCTCATCATAACCTTGATCAGTGATGTCCCCTAGAATCACAGTCTTGACTCTCACCTGACCTTCATCATAACCTTGATCAGTGATGTCCCCTAGAATCACAGTCTTGACTCTCACCTGACCTTCATCATAACCTTGATCAGTGATGTCCCCTAGAATCACAGACAGCCTTGATTCTCACCTGACCCTCATTATAACCTTGGTTTCTTTGCTTTTCTAACTGATGCTGCAAAATTCAGTATCTGAGAAAATCTTCCATTTCTGAAAGGGCTCCAGGGAGAAAGAAAGGAAGACAAAGAAACTAATTCCAACTAAGGCCTAACCACACTAGAGTTATGATGTTTCAACTTTCACTTTAGCAATTGTTCCTTTAAGATTTTAGGGGAAAATGTTCAGAGTTCCTCGGGTGCACGTACAAAAATGCACATGATTTCTAAGTGAGTATGAAATGCCCAACACCTAATGCATAAGAATATTCCACATAAGTTCATTTTGTATTCTGATTCTAAGTTTAGACAGATTCTTTAGACTATAAGAAAAAAAAATTTCTTCTAATAAGAGAACTTATTGTAATCCAAATGAATGCAACTGAGGCAAGTTAGCCAATTTATTTCTATAGCTCAAAGCACCCTTCCTTTCTGTTGAAGAGCATGGTGAACAATGTAAACCCCACAGAAAGATGCAAATTAAAAAGAGTAAGGTTTTACAATCCATAGTATCCAAAATTGTATAATGCTTAGTTATGCCGATGTGATGGTGCCCTTAAGATCTGTGCAGTGCACAGCCTACAGGATTAAATGTGGGAGGAAAGGCACGCCACATTCTGCTTCAATATTGAGCAAGAATTTTTAAAAAACTCTTTACGTTCCACAAATAGACGCTAAAAGCCAACGTAGTCTAGTAAAGGTAACCAAGCTCTGCTGACGGCCAGGCCTGCGTCTGATCCTGGCGGTACACACTGCACTTGCGGGGAAGGCACTCAGCGCTCTGGGTATCTGTCTTAATCTATAAAGTGGGGTCGTAAAACCAGCCTCATAGAGAAACCATGATAACTAAGTAACTATTGTAATGCCTGTTACTCATGTCTCACCAAATGTGCAGTATAGTATGCACTCGAATGATACTGTTAATAACCAGTGTTTAGTGCATTGTGACGATTTTTCATTCATTTATTTGAATCCTTTGGCATTTTGCTGTGAATGCACTGGCTTCCATTTCCATGTATACTTACCCACGTGCAGCGAGGATGCTGGCTGTCAATTAATTTCTGCCCGTCAGATGCTCTTAGGAAAGAGCTGGGAGTTTAGGTGCTGTAGAGTCCATCCTCTTTGCCCTGCAGCTGGTGCAGGCAGCGAGCACAGCCGTGGAGACCTGCAGACATCCCGGAGGCTGGTTGCAGTGTCCAGCCGCCAGTTCACAGTGTGGAGAGGAGTGGTGGTGTTGCCACCGTGCCCCCGGATCATGTCCACAACCCAGCCATATCCATATACAGTGAAAGCGCAACAGTCCTAGAAGTGACTGGTCTTAGAAAATGACAGAAGGGCTTGTAGAGGAGTCAGTTAGTGAATGAATGAGGCTGAGGTGTTTGCTACAGGACAAATGGAATCCTTTGAATTAGGGAATAGTAGATGGTGCTGCGTAGGATGTGTCAAAGGTCACCATTCACACACAGGGAAAACGGGACAGTCTAGTGAATGTGCTTTTATTTACAAAATATTCATTACAAAATTGCACAATTTTCAATGCATTGATATATAAATATAATAAAAATATAAAATATAATATAATATGTGAGTTTGTTAATTTTCCTATGTATGGTGACTTTGGGAGACACTGTATTTCCCATAGTCAGAATAAATGGATCTGGAATTTCAGAGGTTGAAGTGGGAGCTGTATATTCACTAACGCAGCTGATGATTTGTTTATTTGTAAAGCTGTTGCTGTTCTGCTCATGGCTTTGATTTCTGCTGGCTAGAGTGCCTGTGCAAGTGCTTCCACGAAGGCTGCACCTTCTAACTGGCCCAGCAGTAGGGACCAGTAGGCCCAGGGGCTGGTCTCTGTGCTGACCCAGGCAATTGATGCTGATTCCCAAGGAGAAACAGCTTTGCTGGTATGGGATTGCGTCCGGGAGCCTGTGACACACGAGAGATTTTCTGAGTGTATCCCAGGAACCCCATATCCAGCTGCAGAAGGTACTGGATAATTCCAGCAGCCTCAGCTCCTGAGGAAGAGTGATGCAGTCCCCTGACACGGTGGGGCAGAGAGCAGGTGGGGAGGAAGGAAGTCCAAACACCAGATATGGATGGACGAGCAGGGCAAGAACAAAGACCTCCATGGCCTCCGGGGAGCACTGCTCTGGCTGTGTTTAACTGACAATTGACACACAGCTTCCTTTTCCTTCATCTGTTCCCCCTGTAATTTTTTTATAAGGCATGGTATGATGGTAAAATTGGTCTGGCCTGCAGGTTATAAGATGTCAGGGCAATATTGGAACCATCCCACGTCACAGGGATAAGGCAGTAATTAAGGGGACTATGGGCCAGTAATTGAGGGGACTTGGGCGTCCCCTTCTGGGCAGAGGTGAGAGCATTTTACCCTGAGCAAGGGATGGTGACATCATGCCAGGTGGGACACGCGTTGGTGATATCTGCACTGTGTGTCCAGGAGGTGGAGTGAAGTATCGGATTCAAAGAGGTTGGTGTGGTCACGGTGCGGAGGAGCACAGGGCTGGATTCCCACTTCTTCTTCCTAATAGTCGGCTCCCGTGTCTTCCTGCATTTCACAAATTAGAAAGACAAAGACCACATTGCCAGGACAGGCTGCAGCCAGAGCTCTGGACATTGGTTAAGCTGTGGGATGGACTCAGTGGGCGGGCGCAGGTGCCGGGGGCCTGTTGACTGCCAGCCACTGTGTCATCACCTTTAGTGAGAGCCCTGAGGGTGTCTGGCTTCCAGTGCCACCTGCTGTCCCCCATCTCCTCCACTGTGTTACAGTGTGTTCTAGGAGTTAGTCTCAGCCTAGAACTTGTTTTTCTAGCTCTTCCCACCACTTGAGAGGGTCCAGTGCCTTCTGCCAAAATCCTTTCTGTTTAATAAAGCTACAGGGATCCAGTTCCCACAGCCCAGCCCTGGGTACGATGGGTGGCCCAGACATGGGGGGGGGGGGCTGTCAACATGAAGTATCTCATCACTGACATCATTCAAATTCTTGGTGTATAGTGATAATAAAAGAACACGCTGTCTTTTAATTGGCTTTGTTATTGTTTTGGATTATCTATAAACAAAGTACCCTATTGCCACTGCACTTGGGATGGGCTGGTCCCTTCTCCATTTGAGCACTTCTGACTCACCAACTTCAAGCATTTAATTCTTGTCTGTTGCTAACAGGAGTCAATCCCCAAGTCCTCTAACCCCATGATGGTCCTATGGACTCTTAATTTTCATGCCCCTTTAACAAAATGTATCATCTCCTTCTCTGATTCTCAGTAAATCAGCTACAGCAACTCAGAAGGGCTCACAGAGTGGAAATACCTCTGATGAGTCCCGAGAGCCAGAATGAGCATTGATATCCAAGGAGAGCTACACTGGAGGTCAGGTCATTTGGATTATAACCTCACTTCTAGTTCCAAATTAACTAGATATTCTATAGTAAATTAGACTTGTTTATGGAGTCCCTGTTTAGACAGACTACCAGATAGAGCACAGACAAGCCCTCCCCCCCAGCCCTGTAAAACACTATCATTCAAACCCTGGAGCCTGTTTTTTCTTTAGGACAATTATAACGACCAGACATGTTTATTTAATGGTTTCTGCATTATGTGTGCCTCCCAGTAGAATATTAATCCCCTGTGGTCAGAGAATTTATTTTGTGTGACTTATACCTGGACAGTAAGCAGCACATCATATACACACCACAAATATTTTTGAATGAACATATCTAAGGATGAATAAGTTACAGTTTATTTTCTCAAGGAACTGATCATCCAGGAAAGAAATTTAGACATATATGTTAATGATTTCTATCTAACTCAGTGTGGGCCGAGAGCTGGCTGCATCACCCAAAGATCAGGCAGGGAGAGATTATGTTCACGAAGGCATTATCTGTTTACCAGAAATGAAGCTGATAAGAGCAAGAGAGAAAGTTTTTCTCTCTCACACTGCGATCTAACCGGGAGATGCCCTAAGTCTTCTGCGGGTGACCTGAAATTCCTCACTGCTTCACCACTGGCCAGTGTGTTCATTTAACTTTGGAAACTGAATTATGTGGGGAGGGAAGGGGAGGGACAATACTGTTAGAGTCCCAGCCCCAGAGATGCTGGTATTGTTGTTGTGGAGGCTGACCTAGGCATGGTTTTGTTTGTTTTTAAAGATGCTCAGTTGAGTCTTTTGTGAGAGCAAGATTAGAAACCATCCCGGGGTTGTACTCATCCCATACTCAGATAGGCCAAGAAGAAGCCCGGAGGGCAGCCATCCACTCTGCATATGTTCCTGACATTAGACTCCACTTGCTAGAAATAGGTGTGGTCCCCCTGTGAAAGTTGGGGCAGTCTCCACCACCCCCACCTCCACACCTGGGTGCACAGCATGAGCCTTGAACGAGGAGGGGGCATCCTCCACCATCAGATAAGGCAGATCACGAAAACGGGAGGACTCAGAATGTTTGTCCCAGCTGGCCTTGCTCCCCAGTACTCTACCTACTTCAAACTAAAGAGCTAGAGGCGAGGAGCTCGGTGTCTCCATAGCCCTGGGTACGGTTGACACTCTGGACACTGTGCAGGGAGAGCCCAGGCGGGAAGATGTAGAAATAATATTTGCAAACTTGTCAGAAAGTAAAAAGTAAAGATCAAGCAAGAACCTTGTTCCCTGTGTGGGGGACTCCAGCAGTTATCAAGTTTTGTTTCACTTTTTGTAGAAAGGGACTCACCATAGACCAAAAGAAAAAAAAAAAAAAAAACTTTGTCTTTGAACCAATTCTCCTGCCTAACCCGTGAACTCAAGGAGCTTGAACTACTCTTGATGTGAGCGTATTTACCACTGACAGAATATTTCTTCTGGAGCAATCACGAGCAACAATCCTTTTGCTATCCTTTGTCAGAAGGAGAGAAAAGTCAGCCAGAGGAGAACAGGTCTTGGTTCTCTCATGCCCTGAACTCTTAGCACTTTTTTATTCTATTGGCAGGAAATTTAGAAAAAGTGCCTCATAATTGCTTTAATATTAAAATGCTTTGATGTATCTTGGAAACCAGTGGTAAAAGAAGGAAACCTCTGTGATATGCAAATGTATCAACTGCAAACCAAACCCCTTTGCAATGCACAACAAGCAAAAGTTACCCAGAGGTGAAGCGTAGGACAAAAGTCTTGGAAATCCTTTGGTCTTTCTTTATCATTTAATGAGTGTTTCTCTCCCCTAAACCTCTAATTAAGCAAAGGAAAGTTATAAATCTGCCTGCATAATGCATTAGCAATCAGAGTCCCTTCAAATACAACCAGTGCTATGCCCAGAACATCAGCTCTTCCATCAGCTCTGTACCATCTCTCTGCCTTTTCAGAGAGATGGTACAGAAGCCTAAGAACTTTGTTTTCATATTTTATTTTTTAACAAGCTGTATTGGATGCACTTTTTAGCAAAACCAATATGTCCAAATGCTCCATAAGGAACACTGTCCCAAAGGTCATCTTGAGGCAAGCATCCTTCTTTTCTAAGGGGGAAAAGGATAAACGGCCTGTTATAATCCACGAAGATGTTAGGGAGCTAGACAAAGAGAAAACACAGCAGACTTCAGAGGGCAGATAAGTCTACCTCGGGTCTATGACTCCTGTTCTTTAGTCCACAAAGTAGTCACATAATTTTTTCCTAATATCTTCAGATTGTCAATGTGTTTACCTTAGTCTTGAATGGCCCAGTAAGTATTGAATATGCCAGTCAAAGATCAATCTTATCAATGATCAAAAGTGGTTTTGGTGGTTTTCTTGGCTCAAACATGTCCATAGGCTATGAGTTGAAATAACAGTTGAAAGAACATCTCCACTAGCCAGCATTTATGTTTACACCCTTCCTTACAGCAAGCCCTCATGTCAGAGCCGTTGTTTGTTTGTTTGTTTGTTTGTTTGTTTGTTTTAGAGGCAGAGTCTCATTTTATCACCCTCAGTAGAGTGCTGTGGCGTTGCAGCTCACAGCAACCTCCCACTCCTAGGCTTAGGCGATTCTCTTGCCTCACCCTCCCAAGTAGCTGGGACTACAGGTGCTCACAACAACACCCAGCTAGTTTTTTTTATTGCAGTTTGGCCGGGGCCAGGTTCTAACCCACCACCCTCTGTCAGAATCATTTGTAAATCCACATCATGGTAGTCCAGGTTCCCCAGAGAAATAGAATCAATAGGAGATGGATAGATAGATAGACACACACACACAAACCTAGGAGATTTATTACGGGATTTGGCTCACATGACTGCAGATGTGGGAAAGCCCCGGGACAGCCCCTGCAAGCTGTAGACCCATAAAAGACGGTGGTGAAACTCGGTCCACTCTAAATACCAAGAAACATGAGCTTCCAGTATCTAAGGGTGGAAGAAAATAGGTGTCTCAGCTCAAGGAAGAAGAGAAGAGAATTCTCCCCTCCCCACCCTTTATTTCCTTGTGGGGCTATCAGTGAATGAGGTGATGCCCACCTCACTGGTGAGGGATGAGCTTCTTTCTCAGTCTGCTGAATCAAATCCTCATCTCTTCCAGAAGACCCTCGCAGACACAGAAATAACATTTACCAGTTCTCTGCACATCTCTCAGCCCAGTCAAATGGATGCACAAAATTGGCCATATACATATTTCATGATCTTGTTTCTTTGAACTTTGGGGCATCCGAATCAGGCTGGCTTTAACATGATAAGTGTCCAGGACCTCAGCCCAGTCTCTGAATGTCAGCCTGACTTGTCAGGACTTGGCTCTTCCTGATAATTAAGCAACATTCTCTCATTTTCCTGACAGGGCGTGGCAGAGGATTGTCGTCATCGCTAGTGCCGTACCTGACATAATGACACAGTGGCCACTAAATGAAGGTATCATGTATTGTACTAAACATGAATCTAACTTTCTTCCCAACATAACATCATTTTGAAAACCTTCAGGCATCCATAGACTCCACATTATCCATCTGGGCAACAGACATGCCCTTGTGTAAGAAACCATGGAAACAGGAAGAAGGGGGAAACCAGGGCCGGGACCCCCAGAAGGTTGTTCATTTTGCATTTATGGAAGTTTCTCAGGACAGCAGGCAGGATGGCATTCCTGGACAGGAGAATATGCCTTCCATGTCTTTATGTATCCTTCCTTTAAATTTCACATTCTGCACATAGCAGAGAAATACAGGACTATGTGAACACACAACGTCAGCTTCCCATTGACATCTGTCCTTGACTATATACTGAATTTCAGAAAGAGGATGAAGAAGCTTCAAGATCCTACCTGGGCCCCAGGAAGCCAGGAGAACTCAGCCACTCACTGAACCTTTGGAATTCCTGCTCTCCTCCTAAGGGATGGGGGATAATTAGCCAGTCTTTGCAGCTCTTGATGAGAAACACAACCCACAGCCTGTTCAGGATCCTGTGTAGGATCTGGCTGCATCTTTGCCCTGCTCACCCCACTCCCTAAGGCATAGAATCTTACTGCATCTTTGCCCTGTTCACCCCACTCCCTACTGCAGTTTTGGGTAAGCAGTTTTGACCTGCCTATGTAATTTTTGTTTTATTTTAATTAACATGAGACCACAAGTTAATGGTGATAGAAATGACATTTAATTAAATAGGCACTCACTGAAACCCACTACTTACACCAGCTAAATAAGCAATGTATCTTGCAACATGGGGGCTATAGTTAATAACAACATCTTCAATACTAGAAATTTGCTAAGGGAGTAGATTTTTAAGTGTTCTCATCATAAATAAGTGACATATATGTGAGGTAGCATGTGCATTAATGCGCTTAATTAACCACTTCTCAATGTATACGTATTTCAAAACATCATATGTATACCATAAATGTGTACGATTTTTGCCAATTAAAAATAAATGAGAATAACACTAATTTTTAAGTTACCAGCTAAGAAACATGATAAGGAGTTAAGATATTATATTCTCCCTCAAGAATGTTACAGTGGAGGAAGATAAGTTCCTGATCAAATTTAAGATAAAAGGGTGAAAAACAAAAAGCATTGAGAAATTCTGCCAATGAGAATAGAGGCCAAAGGAAAAATAGATATATTTTTAAAATATTGAGATAGAAGACTTCAGGCATCTCTGGCTGGTGGGATCTGCCCATAAACATTCCTTTGAGGACACAGGGAGTCAGTGAGAGACTTCTGGACCCCAGGAGGAGGACAAAAGCAGTGGAAAACTGGCAAGTGGTTGCATGTGTTCATTTGGTCAAATCCCGCCATCAGCTGTATGTACAGCGGCAGTGAGATTGCAAACTGGAAAGGCCTTACCTGTAAGCTGCTTTCGTTTTTTTTGAACTTGGCACTCAGTTCAACTACCTTGGGAGAACTTGAGCAAGAGTGCGGAGGACTTTAAGAGTTGTCTAGGGTCCAAGACTGAGCCGCTGAGGCAGAAGGAGCTAATAGTGTTCAGCTGTAGGCTGCTCAGAGCCATTGTGGAAGAAGTGCCCTGGCAAGTTCTGCCCTCAGGGTCACAGAGCAAGGATCGGGCAGGAGCTAGTAACCTAGTGACTGAGCAGCCTAAAGTCGGGAACTGAGACGCCTTGCAGCCTTAGCCCTCAGGAGCATAAGCGAGATCAGTTTTGGCATACTGGTTAAGTGAATAGCCACTTCAGGAGTGATCCCAGTGACATGCACTTTCCTGAAAAGGCTTCTGGTTAGCCAAGTTTACAGTTTAAAGTCCCTTTTATGTAGGCTGAGGAGAAATTTAGGGTCTCGACTTTAGGCTCTCCACCCTATGGGGTTTGAGAAATCAGCGGAGGCCTCCAGTCTCCATCTCATAAAAGTATATCAGTATTGTGATTAACATCTCATACCCAGAAGATCACCTGTTGCTCAGACATTATATATATATAATTATATATATATAAAATACTTTGGTTTTTTTTTTTTGGTGGTTGCTTTTTGTTTTGTTTTTTAATTTCAACATTTTCCCTATAGATTTTTCTTTTCTTCTTTCTCTTTTCTTTCTTCATTTTTCTAGTTTAAATATAATTTCCCATTGTTGCATTTTTCAACAATTAGAACATCATTTTTGCTAGTGTTTCTACCCCTATTATTTGATTTTCACCCCAATTTTATCCAGTAATGTTTTCTGTTTTCTTGTTTTGGTTTGATTTATAGCATTTTTGTATTTTCTCTCTACTTGGTGGAGGTGAGGTACCATGTCTGAACAGGCTAGCAAAGTGCTGCTGACCTCAAGGGAACCAGCCAACCCGGCACCCCCAGAGGTTGGGGGGTTTTTAAGGTTGGATCAAAGTACCCTACTGTACACTGATATTGCTCTGTCTCCCTCTTTCTGTGCCTCTCTTCTTTTTTGTCAATATACCCTTTTACCCACCCCCTCTCCTTTCTCTTTTATCCTTTTTTTTTCCTTTCTTTTTTCCTTCTTGCTCTTCAACCTTCTCATTCCTCTGGTCCTGTACCAAAAGGACTCACCGAAACCCTGGTCCAGAGGCATGGCAACTTAAAGACTAAGATAAAGTGAAAAAAAATTAGGGCAAGGAAACAGATAAAACAACTCACTCATGAGGAAGAATTAGCAGAAAAATCCTGGCAACATGAAAAACCAGTCCAGAGCAAACCTCCCCCCCCCCCCCAAGGGACCATGCGGTAGCTACTGCAGAGGATTCCACCTATAAAGAAATGTTAGGAATGATAGAAATGGAATTTAGAATACACATGATGAAAAAAAGGAAGGAAGTTATGGAAACAATGAAGGAAACTGCTAATAAAGTGGAAAATAACCAAAAGGAAATCCAAAAACAGAATCAAATAAGAGATGAACGATATGAAGAATATAGAAAGGATATAGCAGAGCTGAAGGAACTGAAGCAGTTAATTAGGGAACTTAAAGATGCAATGGAAAGTATCAGCAACAGGTTAGACCATGCAGAAGAAAGAATCTCAGAGGTAGAGGACAAAGCTCTTGAGATAGCTCAGATAATTAAAGAGGCAGAAAAGAAGAGAGAGAAAGCAGAACATTCACTGACAGAATTATGGGACTTTATCAAGCATTCAAACATACGAGTTATAGGAATCCCAAAAGGGGAAGAAGAATACCCCGGGGGAATGGAAGCCATACTAGAGAATATTATAAATGAAATTTTCCCAAATATCACCAAAGATTCTGACACACTCCTTTCAGAGGGATATAAGACCCCAGGTCACCTCAACTCTAACTAAGCTTCTCTAAGACACATTGTGATGAACCTGTCCAAAGTAAAGACAAAAGAAAAGATTCTTCAAGTTGCCAGGCGTAAGCATCAGTTGATCTACAGGGGCAAATCCATCAGGGTGACTTCAGACTTCTCTAATGAAACTTTTCAAGCAAGAAGACAATAGTCATCTACCTTTAATCTACTTAAACAGAACAATTTCTAGGCCAGAATTCTATATCCTGCTAAGTTAAGCTTTAAAACTGATGGAGAAATCAAATCATTTACTGATATACAAAGATTGAGGAAATTTGCCACAACAAGACCAGCTCTACAGGAAATACTTCAACCTATTCTATACCATGACCATCACAATGGATCAACAGCAAAGTAAGAACTCCATAATTAAAAGACAGAACCTAGCTTTCACACTGATGCAAAAGATAAAACTAAGCAATGGACTCTCACAAAATAAGATGCATAAAACACTACCATACTTATCAATTATCTCAATAAATGTTAATGGCTTGAATTCCCCACTGAAGAGGCACAGATTGGCTGACTGGATTAAAAAACACAAGCCATCCATTTGCTGTTTGCAGGAAACACACCTGGCTTCAAAAGACAAATTGAAACTCTGAGTTAAAGATTGGAAGACAATTTTTCAGGTAAACAGGATTCAGAAGAAAAGAGGAGTTGCAATCTTATTTTCAGATACATGTGGATTTAAAGCAACTAAAGTAAAAAAAGACAAAGATGGTCACTTTATATTAGTCAAGGGAAAAATACAGCAGGAAGACATTTCAATTCTAAATATTTATGCACCCAATTTAAATGCACCCAGATTCTTGAAACAGACCTTACTCAGTCTGAGCAATATGATATTCTGTAATACCATAATAACAGGGGACTTTAACACTCCTCTTAAAGAGCTAGACAGATCCTCTAAACAGAAATTAAACAAAGATATAAGGGTCGTAAATAAAACCCTAAAACAACTGTGCTTGATAGATGCATATAGAACACTCCATCTCAATGACAAAGAATAGACATTCTTCTCATCACCCCATGGAATGTTTTCAAAAATTGATCAGATCCTAGGACACAAAACAAACCTCAACGGAATAAAAAAAAAAAAAAATTGAAATTTTACTGTGTATCTTCTCAGACCATAAGGCACTAAAGGTGGAACTCAACTCTAACAAAAACATTCAACCCCACACAAAGGCATGGAAATTAAACAACCTTCTGTTGAATGACAGACGGGTGCAGGAAGAAATAAAACAGGAAATCACTAACTTCCTCGAGCATAACAACAATGATGACAAAAGCTACCAAAATGTGTGGGATACTGCAAAAGCAGTTTTGAGAAGAAAATTTATCGCTTTAGATGCCTACATCCAAAAAACAGAAAGAGAGTGCATCAACCAACTCACAAGCCATCTTATGGAATTGGAAAAAGAAGAACAATCTAAGCCTAAACCCAGCAGAAGAAAAGAAATATCCAAAATTAAATCAGAGATCAATGAAATTGAAAACAAAAGAATCATTCAGAAAATTAATGAAACAAGGAGTTTGTTTTTTTAAAAAAAATAAATGAAATAGATAAACCTTTGGCCAGACTAACTATAAATAGAAAAGTAAAGTCTCTAGTAACCTCAATCAGAAATGATAAAGGGGAAATAACAACTGATGACACAGATATACAATAGATCATCTCTGAATACTACCAAAAACTCTATGCCCAGAAATTTGACAATGTGGAGAAAATGGATCAATATTTGTAATCACACCCTCTTCCTAGACTTAGCCAGGAAGAAATAGAGCTGCTGAACAGATCAATTTCAAGCACTGAGATTAAAGAAACAATAAAAAAGCTTCCAATAAATAAATGCCCTGGTCCAGATGGCTTCACACCAGAATTCTATCAAACATTCAAGGAAGAGCTTATTCCCATGCTGCAGACATTATTCCAAAAAAAAGGAATCTTCCCCAACACATTCTATGAAGCAAACATCACCCTAATACCAAAACCAGGAAAAGACTCAAGTAAAAAGGCAAATTTCAGACCAATTTCAGTCATGAATATAGATGCAAAAATTCTCAACAAAATCCTAGCCAATAGATTACAGCTTATCATCAAAAAAGTCATACAGCATGATCAAGTAGGTTTCTTCCTAGGGATGCAAGGCTGGTTTAACATATGCAAATCCATAAACGTTATCCACCATATGAACAAAATCAAAAATAAAGACCATATGATCCTCTCAATAGATGCAGAAAAAGTATTCAATAAAATGCAGCATCCTTTTCTAATTAGAACACTGAAGAGTATAGGCATGGTGGCACATTTCTGAAACTGATTCAAGATATCTATGACAAACCAATAGCTAATATTTTATTGAATGGAGTAAAACTGGAAGCTTTTCCTCTTAGAACTGCAACCAGACAAGGTTGTCCTCTGTCACCATTACTTTTCAACATAGTGCTGGAAGTTCTAGCCAATACAATTAGGCAAGACAAGGAAATAAAGGGAATCCAAATAGGAGCAGAGGAGGTCAAATGCTCCCTCTTTGCTGACGACATTATCTTATAATTAGACAACCTCAAAGACTCAACCACAAGACTCCTGGAAGTCATCAAAAAATACAGTAATGTCTCAGGATATAAAATTAACATCCACAAATCAGTTGCCTTTGTACAGGCCAATTACAATTAAGATAAGAGGCTAATTAAGGACACAACTCCCTTCACCATAGCTTCAATGAAAATGAAATACCTAGGAATAAAACTAACAAAGGAGGTGAAGAACTTCTATAAAGAAAATTATGAAATCCTATGGAAGGAAATAGCAGAGGATATTAACAAATGGAAGAACATACCATGCTCATGGATGGGAAGAATCAACATTGTTAAAATGTCCATACTTCCCAAAGCAATCTACCTATTCAATGCTATTCCTATTAAAATACCAACATTGTACTTTCAAGATTTGGAAAAAATGATTCTGCATTTTGTATGGCACTAGAAAAAAACCTGTATACCTAAGGCAGTTCTTGGTAATAAAAATAAAGCTGGAGGCATCACCATACCAGATTTTAGGCTGTACTACAAAGTCATATTGGTCAAGACAGCATGGTACTGGCACAAAAATAGAGATATAGACACTTGGAATCGAATAGAAAACCAGGAAACGACACTAATGTCTTACAACCACCTAATCTTCAATAAACCTAACAAGATCATACCTTGGGGGAAAGACTCCCTATTTAATAAATGGTGCTGGGAGAACTGGATATCCACATGTAAAAGACTGAAACTAGACCCACACCTTTCTCCACTCACAAAAATTGATTTAAGATGGATAAAGGACTTAAATTTAAGACATGAAACAAAAATCCTCAAAGAATGCATAGGAAAATCACTGGAAGATATTGGCCTGGGGAGAGACTTCATGAAGAAGACTGCTGTGGCAATTGCAACAACAATAAAAATAAACAAATGGGACTTCATTAAACTGAAAAGCTTCTGTACAGCTAAGGAGACAACAATCAAAGCAAATAGACAACCTACACAATGAGAAAGGATATTTGCATCTTTTGAATCAGACAAAAGCTTGATAACTAGAATCTATAGAGAACTCAAATTATTCTACATGAAAAAAGCCAACAATCCCATATATCAATGGGCAAGAGACATGAATAGAACCTTCTCTAAGAAGACAGACAAATGGCTAACAAACATATGAAAAAATGCTCATCATCTCTATTTATTAGAGAAATGCAAATCAAAACCACCGTGAGATACCATTTAACCCCAGTGAGAATGGCCCACATCACAAAATCTCAAAACTGCAGATGCTGGTGTGGATGTGGAGAGAAGGGAACACTTTTACACTGCTGGTGGGACTGCAAACTAATACAACCTTTTTGGAAAAAAGTATGGAGAATCCTCAAAGAACTCAAGCTAGACCTTCCATTTGATCCTGCAATCCCATTACTGGGCATCTACCCAGAAGGGAAAAAATTATTTTATCATAAGGACACTTGTACTAGACTATTTATTGCAGCTCAATTTACAATCGCCAAAATGTGGAACCAGCCTAAATGCTCACCAACCCAGAAATGGATGAACAAGCTGTGGTATATGTATACCATGGAATACTATTCAGCTATTAAAATGGAGACTTTACATCCTTCGTATTAACCTGGATGGAAGTGGAAGACATTATTCTCAGTAAAGCTTCACAAGAACGGAGAAGCATGAATCCTATGTACTCAATTTTGATATGAGGACAATTAAGGACCTGGTGGGGTTGGGTAGTGGAGAATAGAGAGAGAAAGAAGGAGGGAGGGGTGGGGAAAGGAAGAGCAGAGAAAGGGGCTGGGACCATGGTGTGTGCCCCACCTTTTGGGGGCAAGACACGATTGTAAGAGGGACTTTACCTAACAAATGCAATCAGT
>CAUYPK010035903.1:0-85781 GCA_963574355.1 Loris lydekkerianus | reverse complement strand
CCTGATTTGCAGAAGATTACTGAAAACAAAAGATGCCAGAAATCCCACTGAGATTATCATCCCATCACTCCAACAAGGTAACAAAAAACACCTGACTGAGCATGTTATATTATGTGTTTAATATATTATTGTTAAAATTATGTGCTTTTGTGTGAGTGTTTGTTTTGGCAGGTCACTGCGTGGTGTGGCTCTCTGACTCTCACAGTTTAAAATTTTGGCTCTTTGTGTCGAACTTGTTCGCCACCCCTGAATTATAGGCTCGAACGGCAGGTCTAGTCTTAGATCTCTAAGTCTTCTCCAAACATCCTTCCAAAAGGAATGTATTAGGGCATTCCCACCGCAGTGTAGAAGTGTGCCCTTTCCTCCACATCCACGCCAACATTGAGATCAGGGGCCCTCCTTGAGATCAGGGTGTCAAGTGATGGAAGATGATCAGAGGCCAGACGCCAAAGGACTGTCACGCTCAGGAGAAGTCTGAGCTTCGTCCAGGCCTGGAAATGGTCTCTGACAGCAGCGGGCACAGCCTGTGCAAACCCAGGCCCAGCGCAGAGTCTGCACGCCACAGGCACTTGGCATCCTCCATGGAATTTACGCTTGGCCACCAGAGGGAGGAATGGCCTGTGCCACACCCTCCAGCCCCAGCCCCTGCCCCGACATGTCAGAGGGCAGGACGGGCCTTGACCAGGCACCCCGGCTGCAACCTGGAGATGCCACTTCCAGGGCATTTTGTATCTGAGCATCTTGGTGCTTGTGGTCCCTCAAAGGCTGAGATTGCTCCCTCTCTTCTGCCCAAACAGCATCTCCCCTGAGGCCACCAGTCTCCTGTCACCCCGTCCCCTTCCCTCCTCATGTGCTTCACTGTTCTTACTGCCATCTCTCAGCACAGAACCTCAGCGTGCCGTCTGTCTCCTCCTCTCACATCAGCTCTGTGAGGCTGGGGCTGGCGGCTCCCACCTGCATCCCCCGCACCTGCTACTGCCTGCCAGCCCTCGGCTGCATGAAGGGGTGGGTGGCTCTGTGGATGAGTGGATGGATGAGAGAATAAGTGAATGAATGACAGATCAGATACTTTCTGATCGAAAAGAATTGTATGCTCTGACTCTACCCCAGGATGCAGTGTACAGAGTGCGGTTGGGTTAGGCCAGCTCTCTGCCTCAGAACTGCCGACATCTGGGACTTGATAGTTCTTTGTTGCTAGGAAGCTGTGCCCCACTGGACTGTAGCACCCACCTGAATTGTGACAGATAAATGTATCTCCAGACATTGCTGAACGTCTTCCTGGGAGGAGGGAAGCAGCCACTGGTTGAGAACCACTGGGTTACACCTCTGCTTTCAATAAATGGTTCTTACAAACCTCCCCTCTGCCCGATCCCCAGCTGACCTCTTGCCCCTCAGGACGGCCACACCTAGAAACCATAGGCTTTGCTGCTGCCGTTTATTATTTTGTCACATATTTACATTCCAACAGGAGGCCTGTCCCCCTGTCTCCCAACACCCCTTGATCTGTCATTGCTCAGCCTCGCTCCAGACCCCCCAGGAAGGGCACGAGTCCAAAGTCCAGGCTCAGGCACATCAGACATTCAGCAGGAGGGGCCGGTGCTCCTCGTCCGCGGTGTCGCTGGGGGGGATTTCATAAATGACGCACAGGGAGGAGTACAAGCAGCCGAGGAAGGACACAAGGCTGGAGAAGTACATCACACCGCTGGCGCTGCCCACAGCCGAGGTCAGCGGCCCCAGGACCAGGGAGACGAGGATCTGGGCCAGGAAGTACTGACAGCTCAGCAGAGAGATGTCCACACCCATGCCCCGCCGGGTGCCATCTGCACTGGACCCTGCAAACTGATCCAGAAAGGACGCGCGTCAGTGAGACGCGCCACGACTGGCCGCGCAGGGCCCAGGTGACAAGGCGACTGAGCCTCAAGTTCCCTGCAGGCACGGGTGGCCCAGGCACTATGGCATCCCATTTCCCAGCACCGACATGCTCAGGGAATTCAGCCAAGCATTTAATAATATTTGGGCTTGGAGAAATGTTGACAGTGAAAAGCATCTGTGACTAATGGGGCTGGCTCTCCAGGACGCTCTCCTCACTTCACTGTCCCATGCCCTGGCACAGCCTCTTCTTTACCTATGCTAGCGGGAGGCTGGTCACTTGCCCTGAAATACCCCATCGCGGGGACAGCTCCTGGACCTTGGCTTGTTTTTCCAGAGGTCCCACCTACTGCACCTGCTGGGGGATACTGGTGAGCACGTGGTCTATGGGGTGCTGGCCTCTGGGTCCAGACCCCTGGACCCACCATCCAGTGGAGGCTGCGGACACTGAAGCATCCAAGAGACTTTGCAGGCCACTAATTCCCATCAGCTCTGAGGGGATCTGATCAGAGTGGCCTTTGGCCCTCTGTGTCCCCTCCTGTGGGCAAGGGTAGTCTTTTGCACAAACTGGCACATCTATTTGTCCCTGTGAAGGGGCAGTAGGCTCCAGGGAGCTGACAAGGGGACACTGCCCACCTAGCGTGACTGAGCCAGAGCTGAGCAGGAGCCGTCCTGGCCTCCACCCCCAGAAGGGGCTGCGCCAGCTGACCCCATCCTTGCAGGAAGAGCTGTGTCTGGGGCTGACCCTCCTGAGACTCCAAACGCCTTAAAACAAATCAAGGCCACTGAGGCACAAGACGGGGGGGGGGGGAAGAAATTGCCCCTAATAACATTTCAACACAGTAGCTTCAAATTTCAAAGTCCCTGCAGAGAATTCATGGCAGGAATAAAATGCGACCACAGAAGGAACGATGCTCCGACACCTACCACAGTGGACAGAGCCTGAAAACACCACAAAGGGTCCCAGAAGCCACACCGGGAAGGTCGTGTGCTGTGCCACGTCCAGCCCAGGGCACAGAAAGCAGGGAGGCGGGCGGGCGGGAGACTGAGGGGTTTCTTTCTGGGCTGACAGAAGCACCCTCAAATGGATTGAGGGGATGGTCACGCAACTCAGCGATTGCACTAACCATGCACATCACACGGGTGAATTAGATGGGGAGGTGCAGTCCCCAAATCCCAGCACGGCTGTTAAAGGAAAATCCAGGCTCAACAGAACATCATTTTGTGAAAGAACGCACCAGTATTCCTCACTTCTGTTTTTGCCTCAGACTCCAGTATGGCTTGGCCAGGGCACTGTTACTCATCCGGCCTTTATTTAAAATTTACTTTTTTTCATTTACTGTGGATTTGAGGCATTAGCTCTGATTCCTGGAAATACTATAATAAAATGTTATTGATCTCGGCTGCTGAGTTGTGGGGCCTCCCTGGCCTCCCTCTGAACTGCTGGGACCCACGTTAACAGGGGCCCCGGGCTCATGGGGCAGGAAGGGGTGGCCCCCAAGACTGTGTAGCCGTGTGGGGGACGAGTCTCAGGTGCGGTTTCTCTAAGAAGAAGCCGGGCAGCAGACAGCACTCACCTTCCTGCTCTGGTAGTAGTCACAGAGGAGCGAGTAGGGCAGGGTGCAGAGCGTGGAGAAAAGGATCCCGTAGGTCACACAGAGCGACAGGACCACATACAGGTTCCTGGACAGCGTGGCCAGCCCCGTCCCCAGGCCGAAGGCGAGGTAGGCAATGAAGTAGAGGGTGCGGACGCTGAGGAGTGCCTCCAGCTTCTCCAGGATGGCTGCAGGCCAGAGGGAGGGTCAGTGGCCACCTCCCAGCCCTGGGGTCCCCTCCCAGGCTCACCCTAAAGCTGGCAGTGGCAGGAACCAGCTTGGCAGGCCACCTGTTCCAGGCCAGAAAGCATTTCCTTAGGGACCTCGGGGGAGCTGGGAGACCCTCCAGATACTCTAGTGGGCCCTCAGGGCAGGGCTGTCCCAAGGGAAGGCAGGACCTGGGGTTTCCTTGTTCACACTGACCTCTGCCTCTGGACTGAAAGACCAAAGAGGCCGTATGTCCTTGTGTGGATTACTGTCCTGCCTCTGTCCTGCAGTTGGGCACCATCAGCCTACCCTCTGGCCAGCTATTGTCTTTACAACTGCTGTGAGCTGCCCAGAGGACACGACAACCTGGAGGGAACGACTGTGCCTCCCAGAATCAGATGAAATGGGCTATTTCCCCACGTCCGGCAGCCACCTGCTACAGGGGACCCAACCCCTGGTGCTGACCAGGGCTCGCAGCGAGCAGTAACAAACTCCTGGCCTCCCAGCGACCCCGTGCTGGGCAGCTGGGACTCTCCAAGAGAGGGATGTAAGGTCAGGCAGCCTGCAGGGCCAGGCTACGTCTGTCCGAGGCCTGCTTTTGTGTGGCCTTGGGGCTAAGGATGGTTTGATATTTTTAAATGGTTAAAAAATATAGCAACAACAACAACAACAACAACAACAACAACAAAAATATATATATATATGTATATATGTCAAAAGAAGTCAAATATTTTTATGGCACGTGAAATTTCTGTGAGATTCAAATTTCAGTGGACATACAGCTTCACTGGCCTGTGGCTACCTGGCCACTCCCACGAAAGTCACAGGGCGCCCATGAGTGGTCATAGCGGAGACGGTTTGGCCTGCAGAGCTGGAAATGTCTATTAGGCCTTTTGCATCAAAAGTGTGTGCACATGGGCTTGGTACCCCTGGGATTGCAAACTCAGCACCACCCACTGTGTTCCACAGCTCCCTTGGGGATTCTGGGCCCTGCCCACCCACATCCTCCACACCCTGTGCCACCTGCCCCTCTGTGCTCACTCCAAGCCCCTCCAGCTGCTCTGTGAAGCCACGAGGGAAGGATGCAGGGGCTGGTGGACAGCACACACACCTGGGGGTGTCCTTAGGGTCTGTCCCTGGGGCTAGACACAAACCTGCCCCCCTGAGGGGCTGCCAGCCCCTTGCAGTCCTGATGCCCACAGATCCCCACTGTCGGGGGACACCCGGGTCCTCCAGGCCCAGGCCCAGTGCAGCTGGCAGGGCCAAGGCCCTGAGAAAAGACAGCAGTGGCCCTCTCCCCTTAGGATTTTGTGTCTGTGACCGTAAAGACACAGCCTTGCTTCCCTCTGCACCCTCCACTGACTGACCACAGGCCGTCACCCCTAGCAGAGGCCGGGCGCGTGCCGGGCGCTGGTACCTGAGTAGAAGGCAGCACTGAAGGCGTAGATGCACATGCCCCAGCAGCCCATGGTAACGCCGCGGTTGTACTTCTGATACTCCTCCGACGTGTGTGGGGCGCGGGGGTCCCCCTGAAACACCACCTCGCCCATGAAGTCCGTGTAGAAGAGCAGCATGCCCTCAAACGAGAGCCATCCTGAGAGCAGCGGAGAGAGGCCATGACCACGGGCTGCCCATTCGTAAGCCCCCAACTCTACCGTTTATAAAAGTAACACGCCATCTTTATAGATTCACAAATCAAAGAGATGACCTATAGCTTCCCCCACACAGAGGCAACCTCTGATACAATGGTGTGGGTTTCCTCCTCATCTTTTGTTTTCAATAAATATAGATTTCAACAAACATGAGGCGAGATGATGACCCCGGGGGGTTGGTGTCATTGGGGGAAATATCTCAGCAAGTGCAGAGGGCGCTACGGATCCAGCTCGCTTTGTTACCAATAAGACTTCTGAGCTCCGTCCTCTGACCTCCCACCAATTCCTTCTTTGGTAGAGGCAGTGTCAATTATATTAACATCATGTGTGTGTATTAAATCATCACACACAGCTTCCTGTGCCATCACATGTTACTAAGCAGGCTCAGGTTAATGGCAGCAAAATATTTCACAGTGTAGATGCACCATAATGTATTTCACCTTCCTCTACTGCTGCACACGGACCCCTATCCCACTGTGTGGCTACTATAAGCCCGGCTATGACAAGGACCCTGCACATATATTGTTGATATATATATGTGTCATATATATATATATATAGTTGAGATATATATATCAACAATATATATTGTCCACAGGCTGCCATGGAACCACCAGTAAGGTCGCTGGGATAAAGGTTTAAACACTGTCAAGAATCTCGCCCATTGTCAAATTGCCTCTTCCGAGTTTATGTTGATTCATGTCCCAAATGTGACAGAGTCCTGGATTGTCTCGGACTTTTTTTTTTTTTTTGAGCCAGAGTCTCACTTTGTCACCTGGGTAGAGTTGCCATGGCATCATCATAGCTCACAGTAACCTCAAACTCTTAGGCTCAAGTGATCCTCTTGCCTCAGCCTCCCAAACACTGGGACAGCAGATGCCCGCCACAGAGCCCAGCTAGTTTTAGAGACGGGGTCTCACTCTTACTCACACTGGTGTCTTGAACCCTTGAGCTCAAGCAATCCACCCACGCAGCCTCCCAGAGTGCTGGGATTACAGGTGTGAGCCACCATGTGGGCCTGGCTCAGATTCTTAATCATCCCCAAATGTTCAACAACTCAGCAACAAAGAGCTACCAAATGGAAGGAAATGTGAGCTGGGAACTTTCAATATTTCAATGCCCAGCACTTCCACAGTAGAGCAAGGCGGCAGGGGGCAGTGGGGTCCTCACTTCACTGTAGTTGTCCTCAGAGGCCAGAGGCTTGGGTCTTGCAGGCTGAGCTCTCAGCCACACACCCAGCTTAACTCAGGCAGCCTGCACCCACCCTCAGCTCTCATTGCCCCGGCGGCAGGTGGGTGGGACATGTGGGACAAACAGCAGGTCCAGGCCCCCCAAGGCAGCTTTGCAGAGAGCTCACCCAGGAAGTGGTTGACGCAGAGACTGCGCAGTGCGACAGGCATGTGGCAGATGGTGGCGCAGAGGCGCCTCATGGACAGCGGCTGCTCTGCCTGCTCGCTACAGCCAGTCAGTTCACTCTCATACTTCACGCCGTTGAGTAGAATATTTGCCACCTGGAGAGGAAGCCCCAAACACCTGGCGTCAGAGCCCCAACCCCTGGTGGCAGGGAGATGTATGTTCTGCTGTGAACACACTTCCAGGATCACCACACGTGGAGGCCGGGAAGGTGTGTCCTCTTGTCAGACAGTGTTAACCAGCACAGATGCCAACCTCTAACTCGAGGAATGACTCCGGAGCAGCTAAGAATAGAATGTCATTTAGGGTGTGGCCACAGGACGCAAGATCTGTGCCACAAGGGGGCAGGCAATCCTTGAGAAAGAGGAAATCAATTTGAAATGATAGAAACATGGGTCCGTTCAATTCCATACATTGCATAAACCCCTCTTTTGCAAAAGACATTGTCCGCTTTTTTTGAGACAGGGTCTCATTCTGTCACCCAGGATAGAGTGCTGTTGCATCATCACAGCTGACAGTGACCTCAAACTCTTGGATTTCCTCCTGCCTCAGGCTCCCGAGCAGCTGGGGCTATAGGCACCCCTACAATGCCTGGCTATTTTTTAGAGACGGGGGTCTCTTTCTTCCTTAGGCTGGTCTTGAACTCCTGAGCTCAGGGGATCCTCCCGCCTCAGCCTCCCAGAGTGCTAGGATTACAGGCACGAGCAAGCCAGAAAGACATATTTCAAGGTGACCAGGATCATCTGTTCCAAATTCTCTCTGAACAGGAGGACCCAGAGAGAGCAGGTGGCCCTGTCTATGGGTGCACCTCAGGCCTTGTCAGCACCTGGTTACCCCAGGCAGGAAGGAGGCAGAGAGCTGGCCGCGCTGGGTCCCAGGGCACCCGCACCAGCAGAGCATGGCACCCACGCCTGCCGGAGGAAAGCAGCTAAAATTACACCTCCGAGTCCACTCGAGCCTGGGTGGGTTTATATTTAGCAATGATTTTTGCTTTCCTCCAAGAACTAAGGCATAAACTACACTATCCAGAGAATGGGAATAGGAAAAAAAAAAAGGATAAAAGTGAGCTTTTCACCCATATCCACAGAACTGTTTGGAGAAGCCAGTTTAAATGTTTTAGAACAGGATGGGATGACCTTTGTCGATGATTCTTTGAAATGAGGGTGAGAATGGGCTCAGGATTTTATATATATATATATATATATATATACTTCCCTGCAAGGACTAATTCAGGCAGTCCCTGGGTTATGGACAAGTTAGGTTCTGTAGATATGTTCTTTTTTTTTTTTTGAGACAGAGTCTCATTTTGTCATGGCCAGTACAGTGCCATGGCAGCACAGCTCACAGCAACCTCCAACACTTGGGCTCAAGCAATTCTCTTGGCTCAGCCTCCCTCATAGCTGGGACTACAGGTGCCCACCACAATGCCTGGCTATTTTTGCTTGTTTTAGCAGGCCCAGGCCGGGTTCAAACCCACCAACCCCCAGTGCATGTGGCTGGTGTCCTAACCACTGAGATATGGGTGCTGTAGATATGTTCTTAGGTTTAATTTGTATGTAAGATGGAACAGGAACATTTACCAGTTACCTGTAATAGCCCCTATTTGTAAGTGCAAGTTGCACATACGTTGGATGTCTGCGACTCAGGAGCTGCCTGTATACACCTTGGCAGTGTCCCTCCTCAGGAAGAGCTTTGGTGGCCATGCAGTGGCATGAGGGCTCCCCGGCCATAATGCACCAGAGAAATGCACACCAAGTTCTGTTGTGCTTAGGGAGGAATCAAGCAGCCACCGCAAGACAGGCTAAACTGGGGAGTCCTCCCGGGCACAGAGAAGGGACATCACGGCTCCCAGGGAAGGAGCCTGAGGACCCACCTGTCCTGGTCCCATGCAGACCTGGGCGGGGTCAGGCAGGGCTGGGGAGACACACCCGTGTCTGGTGGAGTGGCATTCCTTGGGGGACCTGGGCAAGTTAGTCTCGGTCTTAGAGGATCTGGCCCAAGGACCCCAGGTTCTTATTGAAGTGAAGGCTACTCCCGCAGTGCCTGGAGTGGTAACTAGCCAGGCCACTTTAAACAAAAGAAAGACCTTTCTTTCGTTTAAAGATGGTGCTTGGAATCCTAGCATGCTTGGAGGCCAAGGTAGGTGTATTGCCTGAGCTCAGGAGTTCGAGACCACCCTGAGTGAGAGCAAGACCCTGTTTCTACTAAAAATAGAAAAACTAGGGCGGCACCTGTGGCTCAGTGAGTAGGGCTCTGGCCCCATATACTGAGGGTGGTGGGTTTGAGCCCAGCCCCAGACAAACTGCGACAAAAAAATAGCCAGGCATTGTGGTGGGCGCCCGTAGTCCCAGCTACTTGGGAGGCTGAGGCAAGATAATTGCCTAAGCCCAAGAGCTGGTGGTGGTTGTGAGCTGTGATGCCATAGCACTCTACCGAGGGCAACAAAGTGAGACTCTGTCTCTAAAAAAAGAAAGAAAGAAAGAAAAACTAGCCAGGCACTGCGGCAGGTGCCTGTAGTCCCAGCTACTCAGGAGGCTGAGGCAGGAGGATCACTTGAGCCCAAGAGTTTGAGGTTGCTGTGAGCCATGACATCACGACACTCTACCCAGGTGACAGTAAGACTCTGTCTCAATAAAATAAAATAAAATAAAATAAAATAAAATAAAATAAAATAAAATAAAATAAAATAAAGCAGCCTCCTCAAGATCATGGATTCTGAACTCTGGCAAAGCCCCACACAGCTGCCTCACAAGTGGTGGGAGACATAACTCCAGGGGCCTTCCAGCTCTAGAAGGTCATTTGTGGTAGAAGCTGTCACTGCCCCCAAGAGACCTCAGATACAGGAGAAGCAGCTGCTAAGAGAGTGAGGGAAGTCCCAGAAACATCTCAAAGTTTCTCATTTTGTTTTTGTCTTCTGTGAAGACTCAGATTTGTGGGCACCAGATTTGTACAGTGGCCAGCAGGGGCTGTAGCCTGGACATTGAGGGCAAAATACTAGAAACAGTGGAGCTCAGGTGGCACCTGTAACCACCTGTCACTGGGGGACAGGCCTGGCCTGAATGACCTCTGGGCAAAGGTAACAGTGTTCCAAAGAACTGTCACATTAATTCCTGGCCAGGGTGACAGATCCCACCCCACCCTGAACTCACCTGCCCGGGGGTGGACCGTCCAGGTCCAGAATTTGTTCCATTGTCAGGTGAGTGAACATGTGGATGTCTCAGACGCTGTCTTCTAAAGGGTCAGAGCCCTTTAGCTCACCTCGGTGACAGGTGGGAATGTCCTTCCAGATGGACCTGACTTCATCTTCCTAGCTGACCAGGGGTGCCCACACACTGCCCTCGAGCCTCCCCATAATCCCTTTTACCTGTTGACTGAAGGTCACGTTCCTCCTCCTGCTGGTCTCGGGACCGCCTCCTCCGACAGCATCCGGGATTGCCAAGGTCTGAGGTCTCTTCAGAATGCCCGATGACCTTGGCTTAGAGGTGTCCAAGGAGCCCACCCTCAAAACGTCTCTGTCGCAGCCAGCGGTCAGGGCACCCTCCCGCCTCTCTAGAAGCCCACGGTCCTGGCGGTGGAAGCCGTCGGGGGCCCGGGGGAAGCTGACGCTCAGGGCCTGCCTGGGGAGGCTGGCGGGGAGGCCCGGGCAGTTGTCGTGGCCTCCCGTGAAGCAGTCGATGAGGACGCTGTCGATGTTGGAGGTGCTGAAGGAGGACGCGAACTCCGTGATGCCCGTCAAGGAGCTGTCCCTGCTGAGGAAGCTGCCGTACTTGGGCGTCAGGGGGCTGAGTGGGGAGATGGGGCTGGAGAAGCTGGTGGCCGCGTGGCAGGGGAGCGCCGTGCCTGTGCCCTCCTCAAACAGGACGGGCGGGGAGGGCGGCAGCGCCAGGCTGGGGCTCTTCATGGCTGTCCTCTGCTGGCGCAGGGGGCACAAGGGCCTCTCAGGGATGCTGATCAGGGTCAGGATGGTGGTGACACTCAGGGTGACCGCGGTGAAGATGTAAATGACGCGGAGCTGCCCCCCCAGGGCTCTCCCGAAGCTGGTCTTGTCCCAGTGGATCCCCCCGACCACGTAGCCAAACCCTCCTCCAAGCCCTGGGGAGAGAAGGTTTCAGGCGGAGAAGGCCCTTGAGGAAGGCGGTTCACATCTCAGGAGGACATTACAGGAGCAAAGTGTAGTCCAAGGACCTGGACGTAGGATCTGTCCCACCTAAACCCTGATAAAAGTGGGGGCAGGACCCCCAGGGTGGGCACCTCCATAGCCACCTGCCTGGCCCTTCCCTGCACAGCAGACGGGCCACCCGCCCAGGTCTCATTCTCCTTTCTGTGTAACCTTTCGGGGACACTGACATGAGTGTTTACAGTGGGCACATCTTCCCTGGAGACCCCTCCAGTCAGGACCCCATCACTAGCACACTGACAACCACACAAGGGCACGTGGGTGTTCACTCGACACCATCTCCATGAGGAGACTTGTCCCATGTGGATTTTTTTTGTTGTTGTTGTTGTTGTTGTTTTTGGGTTTTTTTGCAGTTTTTGGCCAGGGCTGGGTTTAAACCTGCCACCTCTGGTAAATGGAGCCAGCGCCCTACTCCTTTGAGCCACAGGTGCTGCCATCGCCCCTGTCTGGCGACCAGGTCACCTACCCAGGCGGGCAGCCCTCTGATCCTTGAGCCATCACAGAACAAGGACACAGCACGTCCACCGTTTCCTCTGTTCCTGTGCTGCCATCTTCTCATTCCGGGGCCTCAGAGCACCGGCCCAGCAGCCCCCCTGCCCCATCCCTCCCCCAATTCAGGAATCGCTACATAAAAGCATGAGTGATACCAGGTCAGGCCCAGCCAGCCGCAGTGGACAGACTGACCTCCAGGGAGTGCTGATTCTTCCAGGCTGGCTCTGTGCTCTAAGGGAAGGGCCAGGGGAGCCTGTGCTGGCTCCACCCCCACCAGCCCTGGAGCCCCGACACCCAGCCCTCCTCTGCCCCACATGGACCCTGTGTAGCTTGTTTTACCGTGAGTGCAGATATACAGGGGACCCCAAAGGTCACCACACATACAGACAGACATCGGGGAAACATACAGCTAAATTATAGCTGAAGGTACCTTCATTTTCCAAATATTCATTATGAATCTTTACAAAATATGCACAAAACGTTTCTCTGTATGTTAGCATATAAATTATTTTAAATATAAAATATTTTAAATATTTTATGTTTTTTTATTAAGACAGAGTCTCACTTTTTTGCCCTCTGTAGAGTGCAATGACATTTTAAATATAAAATATTTAAAATAAAAATTATTTTAAATATAAAATATCATAGGAGTTTGTTAATTTTTCCCTGTGCACCTTGGGGAAACCTGTGTGCTGAGTCCACACATAGCACAGAGGTGAATTCCCTCGTTTTACAACCTGCTGGGGACGAGAAACCTGCATGAAACCAGCGTGCGACTTTCAGTTTGGGGAGAACTGGCCACATTAGAGGTTCACCTTTGAAATAATGACTTTTAACGGGCAGACCCGGCTGTGGGCACACCCGGCTGTGGGCACACCCAGCTTAGCCTCCCACAGGTGCCTGTGGGGTGATGGGGCCAGGACGGCCTCCCATCTCCCTTCATTCACCCCAGCCTGGCCTTTAACTTCCACCCACGTTCCCCTGAAAGCCTCAGCCCCGGCCCGGCTCTTCCTCTGTCTTTCTGGACTTGGGAACCATTTTTCGTTCTCCTTTCATATTTTATTGTTTTCAACTTCTCATGGGCATGATCCTAATTCATTTCCTCCAGTCTCTTTGGGGGATATAAATGCTGTTTTGTGACCCTTAACCAAGGTCAGATTCCAGATGAACTTTATTAACTTATTTTATTTTAATTTATTTACTCTGTCACCCTGGGTAGGATAACGTGGCATCATAGCTCACAGCACCCTCAAACTCCTGGGTTTGAGGTATCCTCTTGCCTCAGCCTCCTGAGTAGCTGGGATCATAGGCAGTCACCACAACACCCAGCTGGTTTTTCTATTTTTAGTAGAGATGGGGGTGCTTGCTCTTGGTCAGGTTGGTCTCAAGCTCCTGAGCTCAGGCGATCCTCCTGCCTTGGCTCCCCAGAGTACTAGGGAGCTACAGACAAGAGCTATCGCGCCCCACCTTTATTAACTAAATTTTTAAATGATCAAAGTGATCCATTCTCATGGATGAGAAATAATGCAGTTGAGGAGAAGTCAGAAGCCAAGTCCTTCTTCCAGCCCTTCAGATCCAGCTCTGGCCCAGGTGGCCCCTTCAGAAGCCCCTGTTGGCCCCTGTCAGCACACGGCAGCCCGTGGCAGCTCACATGTGGAAACAGAGGCACGAGGCAACCATCCCCCCAGCCGCCCAGGATTGACAGGAGGGAGATCCACAATCTACTGGGGCCTACAGATCCCAGAGCCCGAGCCTCTGACCACCAGGTGACTGATGGTCCTCCTCGTACACTGATACATGTGTCTTGTCAAGCCTTTCCCTTGATTTTTTTTTTTTTTTTGAGGCAGTCTTGCTCTGTTGCCCAGGATGGAGTGAAGTGGTCTCAAGTGCTCCTTGTGCCTCAGCCTCCCAAGTAGTTGGGATTCTAGGTGTGCCCATACCCAGATTAGCCACACTCAGCTAACTTTTCTATTTTCTGCAGAGATACAGTCTCACTCTTTCTCAGGCTGGTCCCAAACTCCTGGCCTCAGGAGATCCTCCCACCTCAGCCTCCCAGACTGCTAGGATTAGAGATGTGAGTCAACATTCCTGGACTGTCTTTCCTTTGATTTTTAAACATCTCTTCTGTGTTTTTTGTTTTGTTTTGTTTTGTTTTATTAAGATAGAGTCTCACTTTTTTGCCCTCTGTAGAGCGCAATGACATCATAGCTCACAGCAACCTCAAACTCTTGGGTTCAAGGGATTCTCTTGCCTCAGCCTCCATAGTAGCTGGGATTACAGGTGCCCACCATAACGCCCAGCTAGTTTTCTTTCTTTCTATTTTTAGCAGAGATTGGTCTTGCTTTTGCTCAGGCTAATCTTTAACTCCTGAGCTCAAGCAGTCCACCTTCCTTGGCCTCCCAGGGTGCTAGGATCACAAGCGTGAGCCACTGCATCTAGCCTTAAATATGATGTCTTTAAACAAAAACCCATAAAACAAGGTTGTGTGTTGATCAGTTGATGATAATGACCAGTGGCCTATATTTCTCTTAAGAGCAAATATTCAGTGTTCCTTAATTCAGTGTTCACAATGACTGTGCAGCACATTAAGTACCATGAATAATGAGCATCGACTCTATATAAATACACCCGTATTTACGTGACACACATACATATGCACGCTGCTGTTGATTACGTACCAGCAATGTAGACCATTGTTGATGTATATTGTTTGAGATACGCATTTTAAGTCACTTCAATGTTCACCCATATATTTGAATTTCATCATTTCATTTTTTAAATCAGAGAGGGCCTCAAGGGCACCCTCTAAACACACAGCTGTGGTGTCGGGCCAGCCGCAAGAGACTCACCTGCCAGGAGGGCGTGGATGTTCAGGCCTCTGTCCTGGTCCACAGGGCTGCACACATCCATCATGTAGGCATGGCTGGGGTTATCTGCCGAGTCGGCGCTGAAGTCCATCAGCACCACCCCACACACGGTCAGCAGGAGGCCCCACTTGTGGTTGCCCGCCGTGTCGGCCAGCGCTACCCCGATGTCCCTGCCATTCAGCAAGAGTGAGAGGCCTAGCAGCGCCCCTGGAGACAGAGAGACAAAATCACCCAGCGAAGACGCAGCCCAGCTCTGTCCCCAGCAGTTCAAGTCTAAAATCTCTAGGACCCAAAAATTAAAAAAAAAATTAAACTTCAAGCCCAGCCCACTGGAAAAGTCGCCTGCAGACTCCTGGATCAGGGTTTTTATTTCATTAAGCGGAACAGGAATGAGATGAACTTTATTGGCTTATTTTTAAAACATGATCCAAATGCTACGTGTTCAGGTGAGAGGGCACTCCCCGCGCCACACCAGTAGGGCCCCGGGTAACTGCTTTGGTCAACACTCTTTTAGCTTTTCCCTTAATAAAAAGCAGTTAGGGCCTTTTTTTTTTTTTCCTCCATTTTATTTCAAAACAACAGACCTATAGCCAGGACAAGAATGAAAGGGCGTCTCCTTCCAAACCTTGAGGTACATCGGTCACTCCAAGCGCCCAGCAGAGGCTGCAGCAGGAATCCTGGAACAGAGTGGGCTGCGATCACTGCTGGGTCCTGCGGCACAGGGACACCGACACTTGGCCTCCTCACCTCCCCCAAGTACCTGCACGTGAACATCCCCAATACACCAGCAGAATGAAGTGCTGACATTCGGAGTCAGCACCAAACCCTCAGCTAAAGAACAAAGGACAAGCAGGCTCCTGGGGTCACTCCCCAGCTCCTTACCATTTTCAACTTGGGACCCCATAACGCACTAAGCAGCCATGACTTTCCTTGGGAATCCAAGAAATTCTGGGAGCTGCCAGACCCAAATCACAATAGGCTTTCTTGGTTGGATCCTCCTGTGATAGCTTGGTGAAGGTGGGTTGGCTAAGCCCTGCTCTACTTTCTGGGTTAAAGGGACTTCACACATGGAACACTACTGCCCTACCTGGGTTTTCCTGAGGCCTCATGCTAAGGAGTGGCTGCTCTTCCCTATCCCCTCAAGACCCTTAAGCTGCTTCACTGAGGCTTCTGCAAGCTTATGGAGGTTTTCCAGAGGCCGTCCAGCATGACGGGGGGCTCACCGAGGATGGGGCTGATGAACCACACCAGGCTGTAGAGCTGGTCGGGCAGGCCCATCTGTAGGAGCACCGGGGTCACATATGCAGTCTCCATGGCGTAGCTGAACTCGATGCCAAACAGAATGCAGCCGTTGAAGAGCAGCTCCCGGAAGGACCTCTGGGGGTGCAGGTCCCCAAAGTCCACCAGCTCAATGGGGCATGGGGTGTTGGGCGGTGGGGGTGGAGAGGGACGAATGTACTTCCTCCTCTTGGGGTGTCGTTTGAAGTTGTTGGCCCGGTGGCTGATGTGCTGAGTCACGGACCCTGAGTAGGCCACGCCCTGAGCCCTCCAGAAGTCCTGCAGAGCCGAGCTAGGGAAGGCGGCCTCTCCCGGAGGGGTGCTACTTGCCGGGGGGATCATCCTAAGCAGGGCTGCTGGGCGTCCCTGCGAGGAAAACCCGTCAGGGCCCCCGGTTACTTTCACTGGGGACACTCCATCATGAGAGTTAATTTTTCCAGATATTCTCCCCATCCACTCATCCTTTTCATACGGGAAGAGTCAAGTTCACATTGGGGAACGTAGAGACATACCCGACCCCATCAAGTAGAGCCTACTGCACATGGATGATGTCGCTGGGTCTCATTTTCCCATCCGTGCAGCCCATCTGCCCAAGGAGACCAAAGCCATCAGCTCTCCCTGCCCAAAGAGGGGACCTGCAGTCCTACAGGGCCTCCCACTAGAGCTCAAAGAGACTGTCCCCTAAACAGAGGCTCTCTCAGGTCACCCATGCAAAGAAGTGAAGGCAGCCCAGTGGCTCCCCTGAGGCCCTGAAGGATGCTGGGCTATTTTGAGACCTGTGGCCCATTTCCATGACTAATTTTACCCTTCACTGAAAGTCCTAGGGGATCAGAGAGGTGGGGGGACAGGATTTGAGACAGGGACCACCTGTGAGCACAGTGAGGGGACAGCCCCTTCTTCACAGTGTGGACAGTCACAGTGACCCTCTTCCCCCCTTTTCCTGATTTCCTCCTCCAGAGAGTCTGGGGAACTCTTCCCAGGAGCAGCTGAAAGGGTCTCACACAAGCTCTTTCCTTTCAGCATCAACTGGACGTGAGAATTTTCAGTCAAGTCCAGAAAATTGAGATCTTCACAGTGCTTGAAAATGCTCTTTAAAGAAATGAGCCCAACTCCCTGAACCCTGTATTGGCACAGACAACATCCAGTTTATAAATAAAAGTGGGGGGGGGACAAAAAGAACCAGGAAAGGGTGAGAAATAGATCCCCCTCCACTCTGATTTTTGAGCTATTTCCACAATGCCCGTGACCAAGGTAGGGAAGGAGGGAGTTTGAGGCCTGCACAGACCTCCCTCCCTCTGCTCCTGCTCTGTTCTCTGCCCTTCTGGGGTTTGCAAGCTGTGCCATTTAGGCACAACTGCTCCTGGGCATCCAACTGTTTTTCACTGCTTTGAAATTAATCTAGATTCTATTAAAGGAATCAATTCTAATATGTTGACTTCTGTGTTGTAGTCAATGTGCACTCTATCATGCACAGGAAGACGAAGGTTCCTGATGTCAGAGGGACAGAGACAGATCCAAACACAACCCAGGGGAGAGCCCACACACCCGCCTCCCACAAGAGCAAGTGATTACATTTCCTTTAAGCCCTTCCTGACAGGGAGGCCCCCAAACCGGGACAACTTCCTAACATGGACTGTTTTCCTGGCAATGATGCTTGTCATTTGCCAAAAATAAATATTATAAACCTTCTTTCAAAATTAGCTTAAGCTTCAGCTATCAGTCCCTTATTTCTGATATTAACTTAAACCACACCACTTTCCACCACACTTTTGCTAGTTGGTAACCTCTTTATAAATCATTCTGCAATTCCTCACTCCAAATTTGTATCCAAAACTCCTCCACCACCCCACCCACTCAGGGACGGTCTTCCTTCTCTCCAGAAGACACCAAAGGTGAAAATGAAGGGATCTAGAGATACCCTGCTAGGATTCAGAATGCTGTGTTAATCTAATGACCCAGCCTCGAGCCCTCCCTCCATCCTCCCTTCCATTCATTCTCCTATTCATCCATCCACCCCACTAGCCAGTGGCATGCCCACCTCCCTAACTTTCCTTCCCCTCAGCTACCCATCCTCTGATCCACTCATTCACCCATCCACCCTTCCAAACATCCATCCACTCCCTCCTCCACCCATCCATCCTCCCATCCGGCTGAGTATCGAACACCAAGACCTGGAGGTCATAAGGGAAAAAGATCGACTTAGTTCTTGCCCTGGTGTCAGGTGAAAAAGGGGAGGAAAGGTGTTCTGGGCAGTGGGACTCATCGTGTGGAGGAATGAGTGACCATTGACCACAACAGGTCATGAAGGCATTAGCTGATGAGGACAGGCCATCCTGCTAAGAGACGCGTTGTATTCTGAGATGACAAGGAGTGACACTCAGTCCACTGTCACGTCTATAAGTGGCCTTAGAAAATGCCATTCTCTCCTGTAAGATGAGAATAGGTGGACCTAAGAGCTATGTAGACAAGCAAGACTTCATTTGAGACATAATGAGATACAGTGAAGATTACATCAAGATTGAGATTTTTAGAATATTAAGCCTGCTCCTGTTCCTCAGGGGTCTAGCTCTGCGCTCAGCAGAGCACAGGCTGTCAGGGGCCACTCTTCCTTCCAGAGCCCCTGCAGCTGCTGGCATTCCCTGGAGCTTCTTTCACTAGAGGCACAGAACTAGAGCATCAGCTCCTGCAGAGTCCCCTGAGACGTTGCCCACAGGTGAGTTGGGGAGCTTGATCGGGGGCCACCTGCAGGCCACGCCCCCGTCCGCCCTCAGTGGCCAACTCGCGTTCTGGTTCTCTCCAACTGGCTCCTCCCCACTGAAGGCTCTCCCTCTTCCCCTCTGCATTTTACCCCATGAAGTGAACAGAAGTGCACCTCCCTTAGAAACTTCCCCTTTAATCTTGAAATGAAGAACTGTGGGTTCACGCGTTGTCCTCAGAGCCTAGACTAGTGCCTGGCGCAGAATTTGGGGGGTCAGATGGGGGGTCAGCTTACAGGGCATATGGCAGAGTATATTTTTGAAGGGGGCAGTTTGACCTATTTCTAAGGGACCAAGTATATAGGCCATGTCTCTACCTGCTCCCGTACAACTCCAGCCACGTCCACTTTACATCGCCACCAGCAGCAGTGAAAAGCTCGCGCCTTGTCATACCCCTGCTCTAGCATTTGCACCAGTAAGAAACTCCAGCTTGAAGACAGTCTTCACTAAGGGTTCATTCATAAATTTGGGGATCAGTATCACCATTTTTATGTATTAAATCACATGTATTAAAAGCCGTTCATGAAAGTTTATTCTTAACAATTGTTAAAATTCATTTGCATATATTATAAAAAACGAGTGAAAGTGAAATTCAAAATGATGACCTATAGAGTTTTAATACACGAATACCAAGATTCACCAGACCTTTATCACTTTCCAGGACCATTCACTCAGTCAAAATAAAATGCACACACACACGTCCCTGGGGCCCCAAAGGTTACACAGAGGGACCTCTGTGTGTTCAGAATACAGAGGATGCTTAAAGCAATGAACCCCTCAAACTGTAGAATGGGAAGTTTACACTGCAAATGAATGATTGATTGAATGAATGAATGATTAATAAAAATAATGCCCGTGTAATGTGAATGCTTAAGATCGTCCTACTATGAGCCCCAATCATTCCCTCATTTCTTTCTCCTCTTCTGTGTATGACAACAGACTTTCCACTATGAGGTCACTCAGGGCCAGTCTTCCTTCCACCATTCTCAAAGTGCGCCCTCCAAGGAAGTCCTCCCCGTCCACTGAAGAGCCCTGCGGACTTGGGGCTGTATCTAACAAGCTAGTTACTGAACCGTAGCCCACTTCTCACCTCTCCAATTTCACCATTCCACTCCTAGCTGGGGGCCAACTTTTCCCAAAAGCCCTGGCCAGGCGCACATTGAACTTGGGTTCCCTCAGCACCTGCCTCTCCTGCCCTATCCAAGCCAAAAAGCCCAAATATTACAGTAACTCCAGAAGCAACCTGAGGAGTTATTTATAGTGGAGGAGAGAATGAACCGAATTGCTTCTCAGCCTCTTCTTTTCACCCTGCCGTGTTACCCTTGGCTCAAGAAAGCAGAAATCCTTGGTCTCTTCCTAAGCATCCTGGGATGCTGAGGAAGCTTATCCAATGGCTTCCAGGAGGGTTCAGCCTGAGGCAGAAGGTGAACCGGAAGCTGATGACACCTGCCCAGGCGCTTGGGAACAGGCCTGCGGCTCCAGCAAGCACACCACCCGCCAGGGGAAAATTCCAGTGTTTCTCATCTCCTTGCTAGCAAGGATGGAAAAATCTGTCACCAAAATGCTATCCTTGTCTGCGCCCGGGGATGCTGCACGCAGGAGGCGAGAGGGGCTCCATGTACAGTTCAATTAAATAGACTTCCAAGAACAAAGGTCTCGGGGCCAACCTCAGACCCCATCCTGGCATTTCGGTACCCAGGGGCCTAAGCCGCGGGCTCCCGGCGCAAAGCCAGGCGCAGGGCGCAGGAGGAGATGGCGGTACCTGAGGGTCCAGACGGGCGTCATCCCTCCCCGAGGCTGGGCTCCTGCCGCCCGGCGCAGCGCGGTCCCCGCCCGGCCGCCCCCGGCCCGCGCTGCGGCTGCAGCTTCACCCCGCGGGCGGGGCCGTGACGTCACGCCGCAGCCCCCCCCCCCGCGGCAGCAGCGCGGCCTTAAAGCGGCGCCGCCCCCGGAGCAGGTGCGGACCTGAAGGTGCGTGTTAACCCCGCACGTTAACGCAGCTTCTCCGCCCAAGTTCTGTGTTTCAAGGCAGAGAAACCCTGTTCCTGTCTTTATGTATAAAAAAACACCGCAGGGGGCGGCCGGAGCCCTGTGCCCGTGGCAGAAAGGGGAGTGCCAGCCTCCCTAGACATGTCATCCTCTCGGTTAAGGTTAAATGTGTCGGGGGGTGTGGGGCAAATTCTGCGCCAGGCACTAGTCTAGGCTCTGAGGACAAAGCTGAACAAACCGCAGTTCCTGCCCCTGGGGAGTGGCGCTAGAGAGAGGGGTCACAGGAAACAGGACAGAAAAGAGATCAACATCAGGCCAGAAGACAGTAACTCCCTAGAGAAGGGGGCTCGGGAGTGTGGGCTGGGGGGGAGGGGGCTGTTGCAGTTTTAACTGAGGTCATTGATGAGGTATCAACTGGAAGGTGACAAGTGAAGAAGGACATAGAGGAGGTAAGGGGGCCAGCCATGCTGACATGGGTATGTGCCAAGGTCCTGGGGTAGAAGTGAGGTAGCTGAGTCACATGTGCTAGATCAACTAATCAATCAATCGCACAGCCTATAGCAACATTACAGCCCAAGGAGGGGCTGCAGAAGTTTATATTGGGGGATTTGACCCCACTGGGAGGATTGAGGGTTACTGGAGAGGTTAGAGAGAAGCATGTTCCAGATAGGGGGGTCAGCATGCACAGAACAGAGCCCTGAGGGGAGGAGGCCCATGGGCCCGGTGGGGCCTCCTGGGCAGGTGTCATTTCGGCAAGGACAAGCCTTGAGGCCTTTATATAGATGGGGGGGGCGTAAATCCTATTTATATTTTGCAAAGATCATAAAGCTCATAGGGAGGAAAGACTGGAGGGGTTGAGGGGACCAGGTGGTCACCAGGTCAAAGGTAACGGGGTGGCCCAGGTAGTGGAGGAGGGAGTGGCAGTGAAGGGTGATGGATTGTCCAGGCATTTAGGAGGTTGGTGGCAGGTGGAAGGTGGGGGCTGCAGGAACGAGGAGGGAGTGCCATGAAATTTCCAGGTGGTGGAGCTGAATGAGGGCAGGTACCCTGCAGGTGGGTGGTGGATTGGAGTCATAGGTTTGGGACGAGTAAGAGGGGCCTTTCAAGCTTCTGGGCCATTCAGGTCATGGGCCTGGAGCTCAGAGATGATCCTTTGTGAGTTACCTGTACATGGAGACCATAGCAGGCTGCCTGTGGACCACCAGCGAGAGGTGAGGGGAAGCCGCAGGAATTTTAATAGATACTGGATGAGAGGGAGCCACCAGAGAGCTGGCTTTATCTTATCTCTGTAACAGGAGTCATAGATTGGAAAAAACACCAGTATGCTCCCCTGCCCCCCAGCCAAACTGTACTAGCTTTATTAAAGACATTTTTCATAAACAGTCATGGTATTTCAGGCAGGCCATGGGCAGACAATTGTAAACAACTTCCAACTCCCTTCTTCACTGGTCTCCCAACAGCAAAAAAGCCACAATAAAGCCCAATGAAGTCTCCCGCTGATGCTTTGAACAGGGCCAGCATTTAGCACATTGTTTAACAGCTTTCCACAAGCCGACCCTGACCTTCAGGAAAGGAAATGGAAATGGCAGAATTTATCTGAAGATCCACAATCTATAAACAGAACCCCGGCTCTTTTGAGGGATGCCATCTCAATGGTGTCACTGGAAAGCCCAAGTTACTTAACATACTGATTATTGGGGGTCATGTTCTAAGAGGTGTCTGGGGTTAAGAGAGTTAAGACTATGTGAAGCAGAGAGAGGGAATAGGAATAGGACAGCAAAACAAATTGGTTTTTCCATGCCGCCAGGCCTTTGTGCCAAGGTGGCTGTGTACGTACCAACGTCAGCAAATCCCCCATCCTGAGAGCCTCTGAGAACTAGAAGGGACGGTGTCTTCCCCAGTCAGTGTAGCTTTGGAGATATTAATGACACATACCCCTTTCCCAAGAAAACACAAATGAAGTGTTCTTGTGCTAATAAAATACCTTTGGAAAAAATAGTAACACACAATTCTGCATTTTTATAAAACTTGATAAAGATGGGTGGCGCCTATGGCTCAAGGAGTAGGGCGCTGGCCCCATATAGCGGGGGTGGCGGGTTCAAGCCCGGCCATGGCCAAAACTGCAAAAAAAGATAAAAAAAAAAAAAAGAAAAAACTTGATAAAAAGCAGCACCCTGTGCTGCACAGCTGCACCCCACACATGTTCCTTGGCATCGTGGGCACCTTCAGCTTTCTGTGTCTGCTCTGCCCTGGCGTCTCCGTTTCCTGCAGGGTCCTCCTTCCTCACCAGCGACAGCCTTTCCCTTTTCCCCTGGCACCTTCACTCCCTCCTTTGCCAGCTCTCTTAGGCATGGGCTCTGGCTTTGGGGGGAGCAGGTTTAGCAGACAACCTTGCCGACCTTCTCTGGGGTTGTCCTTTGCCTGGGCTTTCTCCCCTCAGCCTTTCTCTTGGGCGTGGTGGTGACAGTGGCGGGATGTAGGTGCTGGATGCAGGGACGCAGCAGTGCCCAGGCCTGGGTCAGTCTGGGGGTCATTCTTGCCCTCTTCAACCCGCTCTCTGATGCACTATTCTATTTTACAGTTACCACTAATGATCTGCCCTTTAGTTAGTGTAAAGCTCACAACTGCAACCAATGCACCTCAGCATTTCAGAGGCTTAACACATAGAAGCTTATTTCTTGCTCATGTGAAGTCTAAAGGTCCCTGATGGGCGGGGTCCTCCACCAAGCCATTCAGGGATCCAGCCTCCCGCCATCTTGCTGGGGGTGGAGCCTGGACAAGTGCATGTAGGCCCAGCTCTCAAGCTGGAGAGAGGTCTGGGTCCACTCACTTCCCACTGGCAGGGACCCAGGGACACAGCTGCCCCCGACCAGAGCAGAGGCTGGGTGCTGCAGCCCTGCGCCCAGGAGAGGACGAGATGGGTGGGGAGCAGCCGGCTTCAGCTCTGTAGCTTTTAGGTGTCTGGGGGAAGTGAGGGGGAGGAAGGTTAATATATAGTTGCTGATATTCTCAACAGAATTTTGCAACGAGACAAGCTTTGAAATCTAAGCAATGTTGAGAAAGAAAAGAATTTTTAAAATTCCTTTGACCCATTTTAACCTTCCAAAGTCAGAACCTTCTAAGTTGTAACTTTAGTTGTTTTTTTTAACCCTTCCAAGGACAAATCAGAGCATGGTGTTTCTCACCTGGTGTAGACAAAATCTCCCCTCCCTTGTCAATAGGTCTAGACAGGGGACCAGAGGGACCCACCCTTCAGGTCCCAGTGCTGGAGGGAGCCGCAGGTGGGGCCAGGAGTGAGACTGAAGAGGGAAGAAAACTGCTGAGCTCTCCTCTCTCTGAGCCAGGGAGAGTTTGTTCTGGGCAGAGCTGCCCCTCACCAACGTGGTGGCCACAGCCCGGGGTCGGGGAGCAGAGCAGAATGTGTGTTAGGAGGAGTCTTGTTTGTTCTGTGGCTGTGATAGTCCTAAGGGGCAGGGCCCTGACCTAGGAAATGAGGGGGTGACCCTCAGTCTCAGTATGGGAAGGACAGTCAGGCCCAGAGGCTGGTGGAGACTTTGGCAGAGAGACCCAGAGGGTAGGACAGCAGGATGCCAGGGGTCCACCAAATCCCAGCAGCCCTGCAGTGGACGGTGGGGACCAGCATGCAGCCAGGACCCCTGTCGCAGTACCAGGTGGGCCTGTGAGTGCCCCGTCCACCCCCCACCCCGCAACCCAGAGAGAAAAAGAGCAAGAAGACTAGACATGTTGTAGCATCATCCTACAGAGAGCAAGTTAGACCCAGAATAACTGTGCCAGCCGGTGGCTGCAAGTGGCAGGCCAGCCAGGAGAGGAGCCGGTGCCGCTCACCTGCCATGCCCAGCTGTCCGCCAGAGGGCGGAAGAGGCCCACCTTTCCTTGGCCGGCATGGGGTGGAGGAGATGAGGCCCTTCAAAGCATTTCTGATGTTCTAAGGCTGGATTTTTCTTTTTATTTTGTGAACACACTTTTCCTGCAAAGTACAGAAATGTGGATTTTTACGAATAATGTTATTTTTAATAACAGATCTTAGGTCAGGCCCTGTGTTAAGGTTTTTGTGTAACCATCATAACTTTATGAAGTGGGCATTATCCAGAAGCCTGAGATGGGGGGTTGGGGGGAGAGCAGATGCAAGGCCAGGAGCCGTCAGCAGTCAGAGCAGCCAGGTCCAGGTTCAGGCCCAGGACCGCAGGATGTGCCCCCCACACTGGCTGCAGCGGCTGGAGAGCCTCCCAGGCTGAGTTTCCAGTCCTTCTTGGGGGGGTTCACATGTTCCAGAGGGGTCACGTGGAAGAGGGGACGCCCATCCTGTTCCCTGAGTTACTGCCATCAGGGCTTATTAGGGGAGTTGCCTTGAGGTTCCCAATTCAGATCTGAGCCTTGACAGAGCTGCAGGAGTGTGTATGCCCCCGTGTGTGCGAAGTGTGTGCTACACAGATTTTGGGCCTTCCCTTACCTCATGTGGAGGTGAGCTGCTATTGGCCCATGTTCTTTTCTGCTCTTTGGGTGAGCGGCTCTGGCCCATGTTCTTTTCTGCTCTTTGGGTGGCCCCTGTGGCTCTGGCATGCCTTATACTAGCACATGTGTGTGCATGGAGCTATCTGCACACACGTGTACACACACACACACTATTCCTGTTACCACAGCTCCTCCTGCTGGGAGACCAGCAGCCATCCCAAGACCCTGAGTTAGAACTCAGAAATTCTGTTTCCATAGATAATAAAGTCACAAAATGCCAGCCCTGTAGTGACACCATGTTGCATGCTCAGGAGGATGGGACCCACCAAGTGCTTTCTGTAGCCTCCTGCAGTCCCTGGCAGAGCCAAGCACACAGCCAACACCGAATATCCTCTTTTAATCAGTAGGATCAGCTGAAGTTGCCCTGCGTTGTAGGCACACACAAGTACACAGTAGGTTAAACAGATTGCCGCTGGGCTGCCCCAGAAGCGCCGTTATACCACGTCTGCAGGAAAATGAATTCTGAGGTCCACACATGAAGTGTCTGTGGAATGAAACCCCGGAATTTAGATCTTCTAGAAGGGCTGGGACAAAGGTCCTGTATTAGAACCTACAGGTTGTAATCTGAGATGAGCCAGAGCTGGGACTCAGGCTCCAGACACCAGACAGTGCAAGAGCTGCGGGGCACTGGGTCTCTGAGGTTCTAGAACCATGGTGGGGGGCGCTCAGAGCAGGTGCAGGTGCATGAGCTGGGTTAGCGCCTCGATGGGCCATAGGGCTACCAGATAAAGGACAGGAAGCCTGGTTACATTTGAATTTCAGAGAATCATTTCCATGCTCAGTATGTACCAGGCAACATTTGGCATCCTTTATTTTGATTTGCCCCATTTGGCAACCTTACTGGGACAGCTCCAGAAACCAGACACAAGAAGCTGCCCCAGGGAGCCTGAGGCCCCTGGGGATGAAGCTGCAAAGCTTCCGGTTCTCCGAGGCTCGCCTGCTTTGCCATGGCTGGGAGCCACTCTCTGCCAGCCTTGGCTTGGCTTTGCTGCTTACCTGTCAGAATGGTCAGCACTCAGCAGCCACAGACAAGGCCCAGCCAGCCTCTGCTTGAGTCTTGCGAGAAGGGGCCATGCGTCCCTGGCATCTTTAAAGTTCAAATGGCTTTTGTGCTTTCTCTATTTTGTTTGATTTATTAGAATTATGAATCTATGAAGCAGAACTTTCTAAACACTTAACCATATTCGTTATGCAACTAATAAATTAAAAGCAATTTCCAAATTATTTTAATCTTTGATCTTAATAATATCATAGATTACTAAACTTTTATAATGCAAAATGCAACACAGCAAAGTGTGTGAAACAAAATGAACACTTAGTGACTTCTCACACACGTGTGAACACAAACCAGGCTTAGAATAAAACTTCTGCCACCTCCCTAGAATCCCTCCTCACTCTGTCTGTAGTGTTACCTTCTCTTCTCTCAACTCCTGGAAAGAGGTAATTACTCCCTGTGGCTTTTTTGTGTGTTCACTGCTTTCTAGCATTTCTCTATAACACGTGTCTTAGTTTGGGTTCCCCTAGAAGCTGGTAGTTTATTTGCGAGGTGGTCCCAGGAAGCAGCAAGAGAGTGAGGTGGGGAAGGGGGACAGCTGATAAACACATTGAATGACCAGTTTATCCACATGAGCGGCTGGGGCTCAGTCTTGCTCAGAAGTTGATTGCTCACAGTTCTGGAGGCTGGGAAGTCCAAGATCAAAGCCACGGCCCTTTGGATGTCTGGTGAGGGCCCACTCCTTGGTCCATCGGTGGCTGGACATCTGGCTGTGTCTTCATATGGTAGAAGGGGAAAATCCTGGGGAGTCTCTTTGCTAAGGGTGCTAATTCCATTCATGCAGGCTCTGCCCTTGTGATCTAATCACCTCCCAGAGGCCCCACCTCTAAGTACCATCACACTGGGGATCACATTTTGTTTTTGTTTTTGAGACAGAGTCTCATTTGGTCACCTTGGGTACAGTGTCATAGCTCACTACAACCTCAAACTCTTGGGCTCAAGCAGTCCTCTTGCCTCCCAAGTAGCTGGGACTACCTGTGCCCACCACAACACCCAGCTGGTTTTTCTGTTTTTTTCTGTGTCTGGTTTCTTTTATTCATCATTTTGATTTTGAAAGTCATCTTTGTTTTTTTTTTGTTTTTTTTTTTAGACAGAGCTTCAAGCTGTCACCCTGGGTAGAGTGCCGTGGCATCACAGTTCATAGCAACCTCCAACTCCTGGGCTCAAGTGATTCTCCTGCCTCCACCTCCCAAGTAGCTGGGACTACAGGCGCCTGCCACAACGCCTGGCTATTTTTTGGCTGTAGTTGTCATTGTTGTTTGGTGGGCCCAGACTGGATTCGAGCCCGCCAGCTCTGGTGCATGTGGCTGGTGCCTTAGCCGCTTGAGCCACAGGTGCCCAGCCCATCCTTGTTGTATTAACAGCTGTAGCTCAGTTTCAGTCCTGTGGCTATTCCCTTACATGAGTGTACACCCTAAGATATTTATCCATCCTTCTGTTGACAGACATTTGGGATGTTCTTACTTTAGGGTTGTTGTAGGTATGTTGCTCTGGACATTGTCACCCATATTTTTGGTGTACGCATGAAGGCATTTCTGTTGGGTATTGACCCAGAAGTGGCAGTTTGGAGTAATCAGATGTTTACCTTTAGTAGGTCAAGTCAAAAAGTCTTCCAAACGTTTGTACTCATTTACAGTCTTAGCACTGAGCGCTGCTCACTGGCTTATCACCCTTTCGTATTGGTCTTCTGCTTTCAGCCATCTGGCCAATGCACATTAGTATATAATGATAGTTACCATTTACATTTCCCTGTGAGTAATAAGGTTAAGCGTCTTTTCATATGTCCATCAGCCATCTCAGTATCTCCTTTGTAAAGTGCCTGGTCAAGACTTTTGCTCATATTTCTATGGGGTTGTCTATCTTTCTTACCTATTTATAAGCATTCACTGTGTATCTGGATATTAGGCCTTTGCAAGGTCTTTTAATGCAGTCCGATTAATCAGTTTTTTAATTTATAATATTTCTTTGCCCTACTTAAGAAATATTTCCTTACTTCAAGGTTATGAATATATTTATCTACTTCTAGGGAATTGCAAATTATAACTATCATTATAAGCCAGTGAACATCCCAGATGGCTAAAAGCAGAAGACATACAATACCAAAGTGTGGTGAGTGAGTGAGCAACACTCAGTGCTAAGGGTGTAAATTAGCACAAACGTTTGGAAAACTTTTTGACTCTACCTGGTAAAGGTGAACATCCGTTTACTCAGAAATGCCACTTCTGGGTATATGCCCAACAGAAATGCCTACATATGAACCCCCAAACTGTGTGTTACAATGTCCATAGCAACAATTACCTTCTAGAAACCATAGTGAACATTTACCTTTCATGTTCAGATCTATTACTTACCATTTGACTTTTGGTGTTGGTATGAGGTTGGTGAAAATTAATTTTTTCCCCTATGAACATCCACTCGACAGAGCGATATTTATCGAAATAAAACATCTCCTTTCCTCCCTACCCTATGATGCTGTCTTGGGCATAGATCAAATGCCTCTGTGTGCGGGGTCTGTTTCTGGACCCTGTTCCATTGGTCCATTTGCCTGTGTTTACATAGCTTTGTGGTGAGTCTTCATGTCTGAGAGACAAGTCTTTCAACTTCACACTTCACTAACATTTTTCTGACTTTTCTTGGCCCTTTTCCACATGTGTTTGGAAATCAGCCTCTCAATATGCATAATAAACACAATGAAAAAAAAAACTCTGAGATTTTTAAACTTTAGAATCTTAAAATGATTGATTTGAAGAGAATTGAAAAATTTGCATATTCTCAACCTATGAACATTATGCATAGCTCACCAGATCTCCATATATTTAGGCCTTTTAAAATTTCTTTCAATAATGTTTTCTAGTATATAAGAATAGAACATATAGAATATAAGCACATTTAATTATTTATAGGTGTTTGATATTTCTCAACCCTATTGCAAATGATATCATTGTCAAAACATTCATTTTTGGGTTGTTCCTGGTATGTAGAAATACTATTTTTGTGTATTTAGCTTATATCTAGTAGTCTTGCTAAACTCGTACCAATTTTACAATTTGTTTAGATCCTCCTAGACCTTCTATACATACCAACATGTCTGTGAAATAATAATTCCTCCCCCCATTTCCAATTTTTACATCTTTTATTTCTTTTTCTTGCCTTATTAAATTGTCTGGAACTTCAAAACAATGCTACATAGAGGTGTGTTAGCAGATATCCTTCATGCATCCCTAATCCTGGAGGGAAAGCTTAAATATTTCACCTTAAGCATGATTCCTGCTGTAGGGTTTTTTTGTAGACATCTTTATCAGATTAGGGACGTTCTCTACTATTCTCATTTGTGAAGAATTTTTCTCATGAAAACATATTAAATATAATCAAAAGTCTTTAAAAATCCATCAGTATGCTCATATGATTTTTCTCCTTTCTTCTGTTAATGTAATAAATTGCATTGATTAATTTTCAAATGTTAGATTAACGTTGCCTTTTAGGAAAAAAACAGAATTTGTGATACATTTGTTTATTACTGATCGATTTGTTTTGCTAATATTTAGCAGACACTGGCCTGTAATTTTCTTTCTCTCTCTCTCTCTCATTTATTTTTGAGATAGAGTCTCACTCTGTTGCCCAGGCTAGAGCTCCATGGTTTCAGCCTGCTCACAGCAACCTCAAACTCCTGGGCTCAAGTGATCCCCCTGCCTCAGCCTCCCACGTAGCTGGGACTATAGATACATGCCACCAAGCCCAGCTAATTTTTAATCATTTTTGTAGAGACAGGAGCTCACTTTGATGGCCAAGCTGGTCTTAAACTCCTGGCCTCAAGTGATCCTCCTGCCTCAGCCTCCCAAAGTGATGAGATTATAGGTACAAACCACTGTGCCTGGCCAAAAACTTCCTATTCTAGCTTTAGAAGTCCTTATTTCCTCTGCGTGAGTGACCTTGCCCTTGTGCTTGATTTCTGTGTGCACTGTGGCTGGCCAAGACCGTGACATCCCTGGAATACCCCTCCCCATCCTTTGGCTTTTATGTTTTCTTTCTAAATAAGCCCCAGAGACACAGCTTCTGTCTTCTTCTCTTCTATTCTCTTGGACAATTCTCACACTCGGCCAACCAGGGTGCTTTTTAAATGCTCATTACTATTCCTGCAGGGATTTGGATTCAGTGCACCAGGATGGCAAGTTCCGCAAACTTCCGGTGCTCTGGGCCCCAGGGCTGGGGCCGCACTCTGAGAAACAGGCCCCTGCCAATTTCACGTGGGTTTGGGGATCCAGCGCTCCGGGATTCTTGGGACTTCTTCTCCTGCACAGTCTCTTTTGTCCTTTTAAAGAAGTTCCTCTCCTTTATTTCCCTTCGGGTTTTCCTAAAAGATCATGAAACGCTTGTACAGGTTTGAGAGAACTCCAGGTTCTTGGGTCCTTCCTGAAGAGGGTAAAGCTACAGAATTAAAAGTTATGTCCCAAGTCTACACAGGTTCCTAAATATGGTAGGACTATTGAGGAGGGAAATCTTCCCTTTTGCCATCCAAAATTTCACTCCAAAGACTGACAACAGGCAGGTTAACAGATAAAAAGGGCATTCAGCATTTATTTAATGCACATAAGCGGGGAGAATGACAGGAAGATGGTTATCAAATGGAGCATGTAAAGTGCGTCACTGTTTTTTTGTAAGATAAGCCATTTATTTTCCGTAGCGCCAAGAAAGAAAATAGATTGTTGATTATAAGGCCCCAGTAATTTTAACATCAGAGATGTCGAAAATGTTTGGCTTGGCGCCTGTGGCTCAAGCGGCTAACGCGCCAGCCACATACACCTGAGTTGGTGGGTTCAAATCCAGCCCAGGCCCACCAAACAACGACAGCTGCAACCAAAATATAGCCGGGCGTTGTGGTGGGTGCCTGCAGTCCCAGATACTTGGGAGGCAGAGGCAGGAGAAGCATTTGAGCCCAGGAGTTAGAGGTTGCTGTGAGCTGTGATGCCACAGCACTCTACCCAGGGTGACAACTTGAGGATCTGTCTCAAAAAAAAAAAAAAAAGAAAGAAATGTTGCAAATGTGAAACATGTTTTAGAAACACTGAAAGAGGCCAGGTGCGGTGGTTCACGCTTGTAACCCCAGCACTCTAGGAGGCTAAGGTGGGTGGATTGCTTGAGCTCATGAGGTTGAGACCTGCCTGAGCAAAAGTGAGACCCCGTCTCTACTAAAAAAAAATAAATAAATAGAAAAACAGAGGCAAGAGGATCCTTTGACCCCAAGTTGGAGGTTGCTGTGACACCACACACTCTACGCAGGGCAGCAGCTTGAGACTCTGTCTCTCTCTCAAAAAAAAAAAAAAAAAAAAGTAAAACAGTGAAACATTGTCGATCTTTTTCTAAATAGTTTTACTCTAAAAGTTATAAATCAATAAATCATACTCACCTGGGCAAGACTGTGCAATTCTCTTGTGCTGCAGAGCTGACGAATGAATTATAAAGAGTACATCGTTTTTAGGGGAAGCCAAGAACAGCGGCCTGGACAGCGGCCTGGACAAAGTCCCTCTGCCCCCTGGGGGGTGGCGGAAGGGAGAGGGCAGCATGGCTCTGTGAGCAGGGGAAGCCTCCCAGGTAATCTCTGGAGCTTCCCTCAGAACAGGTGGAACGTCTATCTTGGTGCAGTGATGACTCTGCCTTGCCCCTTCTCAGGGGTCCCTTCTCTTTCTGGATATTTGGCGGGATTCCCAGGGACAGGGGCGTGGGGCTGTCTTAAGACAACTGCATTTCTTTGGGGAAGAAGTTTTCTTAGTCAGATAAGGAAATTCCAGACAAAGTCCTTCCTGGTGCTTCCAGAAAGACAGAGACAGGCTCAGCGCCCGTAGCACAGTGGTGACGGTGCCAGCCACATGCACTGGGGCTGATGAGTTCAAACCCAGCCCAGGCCAGCTAAACAACAATGACAACTGCAACAAAAAATAGCTGGGCATTGTGGCAGGCGCCTGTAGTCTCAGCTACTTGGGAGGCTGAGGCAAGAGAATCACTGAAACCCAAGAGTTTGAGGTTGCTGTGAGCTGTGACGCCACAGCACTGTACCGAGGGTGACATTGACTCTGTCTCAAAAAAAAAAAAGAAAGAAAGAAAGAACAGGGCCAGGGAAGGTCAGAGAAAGGCCTTGAATCTCGGCTTATTTCTGGGCACTAGGCATGGCTGGGTCTTGCATTTGGAGGTGCTGTTTTCTGCACCTTATCATCACCTACCCTTCCTTCCAGCGACTGATTGAACTACATGATTCCAACCAGCTCGACATCTTGGTTCTCTAACCATGATCACCTATACAACTGTGGGGCTGAAGAGAGGTAAAAACCCAGCCCTCTGTCCAGCATGTTGCTCTCCTGGAGGGAAAGCGTTCTGGTTTAGATCATGGTTCAAACAAGCACTGAGTTATCAAATGTCACTCAAGAGAAAGGGATATTAAAATGCTGCTTTCGAGCCCAGGTGCAGCGGCTCACACCTGTAATCCCAGCATTCTGGGAGGACCAAGTGGGTGGCTTGCTTGAGCTCAGGAGTTTGAGACCAGCCTGAGTGAGAGTGAGACCCCTGTCTCTACTGAAAATAGAAAACTAGCCAGGCGTGGTGGTGGGCGCCTATAGTCCCAGCTGCTTGGGAGTCTGAGGCAGGAGTATCACTTAAGCCCAAGAATCTGAGGTTGGTGTGAGCTGTGATAATGCCACAGCACTCTACCCAGGGCTGCAGAATGAGACTCTGCCTCAAAAAAAAAAAAAAAAAAAGCTGGTTTTAGTTTTGAATGTAGGGGAGAAAAGAGGCACATGTTGACGTAGTTTGTACGTGCGAAACAATAGTGAGGGCAGGTGCTCGCTAACCACAGTGGGACGGGTGGCAGTAACCTGTGTGTCTGGGCACTGCAGTGCTCTTCCTGAGCCCGGTTACAATGAGCATGTGCTATTTTTATAATAAAAATAGTAAAAGAGCAAAACCCAAAAAAGAACAATCTTTTAAAGTCAAATACCGAACACAAGAACTCAGTGTTCCGTGCGAGGAAAGTAGCGAGGCTTTCTTGGGTCACTGCATTCACGGATCACAGGAATATCCTCTGCCCGGAGTTGTGATTTAGGACTGAGTCCGAGTCTTCCTGTGACGACATGAGGGCCTCTGAAGTCATTATGAGCTTGAAAGGATCCTATCAAATCGTTTTTGTTGTCCTGGAAGGGAATCGACCATAATTTACAGGACTGTAGAATTGAAAGGTTTGGGAGACTCCAGGCTTTTCTTTCTACTTTTGTGCAATTTAAATTGTTCCCTGACTTCTAAGTTTCCCAACAACGTCACTTAGATCCTTTTGGAACTTAAATGGAGCAGAAGTCAGAGCGCTCCCACACGTCCAGCGCTATAGCCTGTACCCACAATTGCAGCCCTGCCTCCATTCAAACCTGACCTTGGAGGGTGAGTTTGGGGCCCTCGCACCCCCACAAATCTCCACTTTGCCCTCCCACCGTGACACCCCTTCTGTCTGCAAATCGTTTGGTATTAATTAAAGCACTTTGTTTCCTCCTGCAACGAACCCGCCTCTTAAAAGCGCGTTCAAGGCCGCCCTCACTTTCGGCTTCTTTTGGGTTCAACATTTCAGTTGCCAACAGACAGACACCTCATTATTTACCAAACTTGAATTGGGACTATTTTTCTGTTTCTTGGAAACCTTCCTCAAGAGCCCCATAATCCTTTCTCTGATGAAAACAGTCGCTCCTGCTGAGTGAAATTCCGCTCATGGCCCCAACACAGCCAACCTTGTTCTCTGTCCTAAAGAGATTTTTTTTTTTTTTTTTTTTACTCCATTTAACTTGTTTTTCAACTAAGCTCAATGGATCAGACTTATCTATTCAGGAGCCACCTGGTCAGCAGCAGTAGGCGCTTTTAAATAAAATTAGATTGGTTACTCGAGGACCCACATTTTAGAAGGAGTCAACTCAATAACCTTGAGCTCCAGCCCTGGCCAGCTACAGGGTATTGGTGAGTCCTTCCCAACAGGTGCGATCTGTGTCCCAAACTGGCCAAGAAGGTGGTCTCCAGACGGGGCTGCCCCCTGGCTTCCTCTGTGAAGCACCATGGGAAGAATCTATAATTTTCTGGCTCCTTTAGGGCCTTTGAAGGTGTCAGGACATTTCTAAAACTCTGTGAGGAACCAAAGTGGCCTTATCCTCTGGTGTAGGAGAGCAGATAGCAGATCCTTTGTTATTGAAACAAGTGGAATTGTGTCTCCAGATAATTCCAGAGGGGTAATTAGTCTTCAAACACTCTGCTGATTTGTTATAAGAATTCCCTGGTTACAAACAGTAATTCTCCAGATAATCGAGAACATCATTGGTGAGATTTTGCAAACATCTCTCACTCAGCATATTTAACATTTTAAATTGATTTTAACAATTACATCCAGATCTACTTTTGACTGTATTTCAATCAAGATCAAGGGCTTTGGGGCTTGCAGACAACTTCACTGATGGATTACAGAGTCCCCAGCAGAAGGACCTGCAAAGTGATGTGGGACAACCCCCAAACTCCCAAGAACAAAGAGACGGAGGCCCAGAAAGATTCAGTAACTTGGGGCAGCAAAAGCTCACTGGGTTTGTTCTTCTCCCAGAACCCTCTGTTTGTTTCTTGACGCTAGCGGTTCTCAATTTCTCAACCCAAACACCCACTTCCCCTTTACTCACAGGTTGACCGTTCCTTTGTCAATGAATTTCAACCCCTCAGCACCGTGCTCTAATTATAGAAAGAAGGAATAGAAAGAAGGAATAACACAAGGCCACTTACCAACCAGGAGGGTCCTCTGTGACGGATGGATGCCCATTTAGGAAGGGGCAGAAGACAGGAGACCCCAGGATGCTGCAGTCCCCTTGGTGACCAGCAGCATCCCCAAGCACAGGAGGCTCATGGCCTGCTATTGAACGCCTGGCTGTCCAACCCATCTGGGCTGTGAATATCTCGGCTTTGCTAGGACAGGATCCCTCTCTCCAAGAGCCACTAAGTTTCCCCGAAGGTCTGAGATGGGTCTCAGTACAATCAAACACAATGAAAACAGTGTTTCCTCCAGCAGAGCGCATGGGAGAGCTCATCTCCCAGCTGCCCCCACTTTAGGGGGCACCACGTGACTGGGAGTGCTCCCAGAGCAGTTACAGGTCCCCACACTCTCACACCCCCATCAAGGGGCCATTAACAAAGAAATTCTACATGGCAGAGCTGCAGGGCGGGAGCAGACAGGATCCCCGAGTCTCCATGGGAGAACCCCCCGATTTGCTGGGCTAGAGAGAGCTGCTCGTTTGTGGGCGACCCCTGAGCTTTGGGGCTGTTTATTGCCTTGGCCTATCCCATCCTGACTGATTAAACATACTTTTGGTATCAAACAGTTTCAGAGGGGTTAAAGGCTCTTAGATGTCTGATCTCTGAATTATGTCACTAGGGAACTCATCTGAGCTGCCATCAATCTGTTAATGAATAATTAGAGGTACAACGGCTCTTGGAGCCATCTTGCTCTTCTCGCGGGAGGTTAAGAGCTCGCCTCCACAACCCAGTCAGTACGTAGGTATGAAGCACCCCGCCCCCCTCCCTTAGCCAACTCAAGAGTGTGCCCCGCAATCTGAGAAGGGATTCAGGGAAGATGGAGTCAGGGCTTTTGAGGAGAACACGCTTCCATCATGGCTGATGTTTTTTGATTAATTGGCCTCTATTTACTACAAAGTTCCCTGGAAGCAAGAGGGGCTCAACTGAGACTGCCTGTTGCTTTTGCAAATGTACTAATCAGAGAACTCGCTCCTCATGGGGTCTCCCCAAACCTCAGTCGCTGCTGAACTGGGGGGGCCTGGGGATGGCTGCAGATTTGGTCTCCATGAGACTTCGAAATGGGTGAATAGAGTATTTGTTAAGATCATTACAAGAGCACGTTAAGCCCTTGGCTGAGAAAAGAAGTCATATTCTATTTCTCAATATAGCCAATCGGAGGCCCAGCACTGAGATTAAATGACTATGCAGTGACACAGCCAGCAGTGTCAAGGTGCTCCACATTTGAATATAAACCCTCTTCCCATTGTCAGATTTCTGGGGAGTTGCTAAAGCACAAAGAGTAAATTCCCTTGCAAGCTAAAGACCACAGGAATCAGATGTTTGGAGATCTGATTTTCTTGCCCTTATGAGTTACAAGTGCAAAGGACACAAAGTTCAAGTTCATCCTGGCCTTATGACTCCTGGCTGGTCTTGTCCATGCTCCAGAGCTGGGCAGAGCTGGGCTCCTTTCAGCACCTGGAGCCTGGGCTGCCTCCCAGAGGCAGTGGGGAGCGCCTCGGTCTGCAGAGTCCAAAGGCAGCGAGGGGCGATTCCAGCACACCCCGCACCCTGTCCAGAAGCCAGACCCTACAGTGTTGTTAGAAGTCGAAGCTTCCAGAATGAGGACCAGGCAGGGTAGATGCCCAGGGCATGTGAGGGAGGCAGGCCGGACGAGGAGCCTCCTTATATCCAGCCATGCCTGTCCCATGCCAGTCCCGGCTACCTGTATCTTAAACTCTGTTCACAGAGGTTTCTCATCAGTACCTGTGCGTGACCAATCCCAAGAGGACGCTCCTCCTCTCAACTCTATCTCCTGGTCAGAAAGTGGCAAACAAAAAGTGAGTTTTGCCTTTTGTAAAGTGTAGACATTTGTCATATTAGTCACTGCTTACTCCAGAGCAGGGATAGGTTGGACAGCTAGGCACTCAATACCAGGCCATGAGCCCCCAGTGCATGGGGGGGAGTCTCCTCTCTCCCGCCCCTTCTTAAATGGCTTTAAGGACCACCGGGGTTCTGGGTAGACATTTGTGATGGTGGCACTACCATTCACAATTTGACATTCCCCCTCTACTGAAGTCTGTGACAATATTTGTGGGCCCTCCTTTTCTCCTCCATGGAATAGGACACCCCGGAGCTTGTTCTCCTGGGTTGGCTCAGCATCCTCCCTGCCTTGGGGCCTTGCCTGGCTCCCTCTCTGCGGGCCCCTGCCCCAGCTCAGTTATTCAGCCCTGCAGGGCCGGTCTCTATTTCCACCTCTGTCCTCTGTGGAGCTCCTGGGACTTCAGTGGTGGACCCTGTCTACCTGGGTGCCCCTGGGATCCAGACCAGAGCCTGCCGTGGAGGGAACAGATGGGCCGGCCTCGGTCCAACTTGAGTCCTTCATGTTCTCGTCCATCCAGGCTTCCTTACTTCAAGAATTCAGTTCTGAGTAAAGAACCAGGTTCCTCTCTGTCCTTGCTGTCACCACAGTCCCTGCAAATACCATGAGGTGCTAATTGCAGATCTTGCCCATGAGCATTTGCTTTGCAGGCAAAGTGTTAGCAGGAAGGTGAGGAAACCAAGTCTGCACAGAGCTGCAGCTGCCTGCCCCTGGGAATGTGGACTTTTCCTTGAACTTCAGGCCTTCCCACTGCAGAAAGGACTAGTGAGAGCTCTTTGCCATCAGATTTTATCTGTGAACACGGCCCAAATTCCAACCCAGGGCCAAGGAAACACAACTCCAGCTCTCCCCTCCTTTTTTTCTCTCTCTCCTTCCTCCCTTCCCCCCTCCCTTCCTCCCTCCCTCCCTTCCTTTATTTTTTTCTATTATTTAATATTTGGGATTTCTCAAGGGTACAAAGAATGCATTTGTCAGGTAAAGTCCCTCTTATAATTGTGTCCCTCCTCCAAGAGGCACATGTGCCACACACTTTTTTTATATAAACAAACTTGAAAACGTCCCTCATCTTCAGAAGGCAATGGCGCCAGCCCACCCCAGACTTTCCGGTTCACTTCTAGACCACATCCCTGCCAGCTTTCCAGTTTCAAAAGAGGGAAACTTCATAACAGGCTTCACTTCCATTTGACCTGTGGAGGAGGATGGAATACGTGGTGAGTCGGAAGTGAGGAACAAAACAAGTTTATAAAAATTCCCAATAAAGTGACACCTCCAATGAAACGAGGCCAACCAAAACTGACAGAGCCAACAGCCCTGCGTGGGCTGCTGTGACGGCCACACGGGAAAGAGGATCTGCTCGGATGGCAGGAGAAACTTGGGAGACTCACCCAAGAGTGGACAGCTCTCAGGCACCCTCAAAGAATGGGTCCTCCAAACAAGTGGTTAAAACAAGACAGTCAAACATCCCAAGCACCAGAAGGGACCTCGTGTGTCCTTCACCCCTCTGCCCTGCCTTCCGGAAACTCATAGAAACAAGAAAGTAGATGCAAAGGAATCATCATTTCTCTCTATTTAGATTTCATCTAGTATATCATAAGGGCTATGATCTTTTTAAAGCTTTTTAAAATTTAAAACTTTTAAATCTACTGCATTATGGTCAGAGAATATGGTCTGTATGATCTCAATTCCATGCAATTTAATGAGATTTCTTCACAGCCTCGCATTTGGTCGATTTTTAGAAATGTTCTATATATGCTGGGCTATTTGCTCCAATAATTGAGGACTCAAGGCAAGCCTCGTGGCGAAGGTGTGGACCAGGGTGGGCACTGGCCATGGCGGTGCAGACCCCAGAGGGCAGGGGCCCTTGGGACAAGGCAGTGGTTGAGACAGGAGTGTGGAGGAGGCGTCCCTGAGTGGCTCCTCCCAGCACACGGTAACTTTATTACCCTTCTTATAAAAAGTATGGACCTTCTCTTCGAAGTTCCACCCCAAAGTGGGCACAGAAAGATGGAAATCTGAACATCTGGTTTAGTTGTGCTAAAGTCTATTGGAAAACACCCCTCAGATTTGTGGCCAAATAGATTCCCTCCCCAGTAAAAAGTACCAGGCACAGTGGCTCACGCCTGTAATCCTAGCACTCTGGGAGGGGAAGGCAGGAGGGGCTCAGGAGTTCAAGACAAGCCTGAGCAAGAGTGAGATCCTGTCTCTGCTAAAAATAGAAAAATTAGCCAGGCATGGTGGCCACCTGCGGTCCCAGCTACTCCTCGGAGGCAGGAGGATCATTGAGCTTGGGAGTTTGAGGCTGCTGTGAGCTAGGCTGATGCCACTGTACCCTAACCTGTCTCAAAAAAGAAAAAAAAAGAAAAAAAAAAAGGACTTCCCAGTCCCAAGCAAGGTTGGACCCCCAAAGCCCATTGAGGATGTAAGTCCAGGGTGGTCTGATTGAAAGTAAGAGGCAGGGCCCGTTTACATGAGCTTTTCCTCGAGAGAGGGAGAGACATGGGAGAAGTCTGACATAGGAATATTTTATCCCAGATTTTACCATAAAAAAATCAATAGCACCAAAACAACTTAATTTTACACATGTAAAGAATAAAATACTGTTTCCTCTACCAATCTAAGCTGAAAGAGCTAAAATGAATTTTCAGATGAATACATCAATATATAAAGTGGACCAAAAATTACAGATGAGTAAGATTTTAAATAATATGATTAAGAAGAAAATACACACACACACACACACACACACACACACACACACATGCCTCGGTGTCTGCATACTGCCAGCAAACCACACAGGACATTATGAAAATCAGGCCACTCTTAGGCCACAAAGAAATCTCAGTGGACTGCATGGAATTGATATAATACAGACCTTGTGCTCTGAACATATTGTAATTAATTTAAAAGTGATTTTTTACTTTTTAAATGTATTTTGACTTAACTGCCATGTTCACGCCTTAGTAGAAGTTATTTTTAAGACAGATTTTAAAAACCTTCGCAATCCTAAAAATACACAAGAACAAATCTAATTAGAGATTATTGATTATCATGGGCTCAGCGCCCGTAGCTCAGTAAGTAGGGTGCCAGCCTGGCCCAGGCCTGCTAAACAACAATGACAACTACAACCAAAAAATAGCCGGGCGTTGTGGCAAGCGCCTGTCTCAGCTACTTGGGAGGCTGAGGCAAGAGAATCACTTAAGCCCAAGAGTTTGAGGTTGCTGTGAGCTGTGACGTCATAGCACTCTACTGAGGGTGACATAGTGAGACTCTGTCTCAAAAAAAAAAAAAAAAGAAATTACTATCTAGAATTGAACAATGACAAAAAATCTCACATCTCAAAGCTTTTTGCAGCAAAAGTCATACTTTTAGGTAAGTTCATTGTCCTAAACGCTTGTGTTACAAGGAGAGAATGGCTTGGAAGTCTAATAATGTAGATAATTCTCTTACAAGAGTTATAGAGAAAAAAGAGACAGCATCGATAACAACATTAACAATCAAAGGGCTCATAGCTACTTATAAAATATTAAAATCAAATTTCTATGAGAATATTAATTAGTAAAACTCAAGAAGAAATATGACATATGGACTTTCTAGTAACTGAAGAGACAGAAGTGGTGATCAAAGCCACACTCCCCTGCTCAGCCCACCAGACACATTAGGTTCAAAAGGATTTACAGGGAATTTTTATCAAATACTGAAGGACCAGATCCTTGCTATTTTATAGGAAAGAAAGAATAGTATCTACCTCATTCTTGGGATAGAACCTTGATACCAAAACAAGACAAAGGCAAAATTATAAGCTAGTCTCATATATTAATGAATAAATAAAAGACAACTGCTTCAGTAGTGTGTTGAAAATGTCCAAGGGATGTAAGGATTGTTTTTTAAACATTGAGCTATAATTCACATACTGTAACATTCACCCTATTAAAGTGTGCGATTTGACTGGGTGCAACGGCTCATGACAAGCATTTGAGACCTGCCTGGGCAACATAGCGAGACACTGGCTCTAGGAAGAGCAATTTAAAAAATTAGCCAGGTGTGGTGGCTGGCACCTGTACTCCCAGCTACTTGGAGGCTGAGGAGGGAGGATCGCTGGAGCCCAGGAGTTGGAGGCTGCAGTCAGCTACAATCGTGTCCTCTCACTCCAGTCTGGGTAACAGAGCGAGAACCTGTCTTTAAAAACAAAGAAATACATAAAGCATGTAATTCAGTGGATTTAGTATATTCATAAGGCTGTGAAATGACCACATCTAATTCCAGAACATTTTCACCATCCCTCCAAAGAAACCCCGGATCTATTAGTAGTCACTCCCAGTCTCCCTCTCCTTACTCTCTGGACACGACCCACCCATGTCAGTGTTGATGGATCTGCCTGTTCTGGACATTTCCTATCGCTGCATGGCCCTTGTCACTGGCCTCTTTGAGTTAGTACACTTTTCAAGGTGCATGGACGTCACAGCATGCATTTGTACTTAACTCCTCATGGCCAAATAGTTTTCCATCCTATGATGTACCACATTTCGTTACCTCGTCCATCACTTTATGGACGTTGGGGTTTCCACTTTGGGGCTATTATGAATAATGTTGCTATAAACATTTGTGTGCAAGTTTTGTGCGGACATACGATTTCAATTCTCTTGGGCATGTAACTGGGGAAGAAACTAATAGGCCATGTGGCAACTCTATATTTAACTTCCGAGGAACTGCCAGATTCTTTCCTAAGTGGCTGCACTACTTTCCGACCAGCAGTCTACGAGGGTTCCAATTTCTCCGACATTGGAGATCTCACCGACATTTGTTGTTTTCCATTTGAAAAATGACAGCCATCTAGTGGGTGCGAAATCGTACCTCCTTGCTTTTGCTGTGTTGATTTGCATTCTCCTAATGGCCGGTGACGTGAAGCATCTTTTCATGTGCCTACAGCCATATGTGTGTCTTCTTGGGAGAAATAGTTACTCAAGGCCTTGGCTCATTTTTAAGTCGGGATATTTGTCTTTTTACTGTTGCACTGTAACATGTTCTGGAGCGTAGAACCTTTTCAGTTACGTGCTTGGTGAATTTTTCTCCCATTCTGTGGCTTTTCTTTTTGCTTTCTTGAAAGCGTCCTTTGATGTACAAAAGTTCTTGAGTTTGATAGAGTCCCGTGTTATCTACTTTTCTTTGGTTGCTTGCGCTTTTGGTATCATCTCTAAGAAACGGTTGCCTAACTCCAGGTAACGAAGATTTACCCTTATGTTTCCTTCTAAGAGTGTTACAGCTATAGCACTAACAGGTCACTGACCCCTTTTGAGCAAATTTTTGTATATGATGGAGTCCAAATCTATTGCAGGTTTGTTTTTTTTTTTTGCAGTTTTTGGCCGGTGTTGGGTTTGAACCTGCCACCTCCGGCATATAGGGCCTGCATCCTAGTCCTTTGAGCCACAGGGCCCGCCCAAAGAGACTATTCTTTACTTGTTACATAGTCCTGGCACCCCTCTTGGAGGACGGTTTACTTTTGGGCTCCTGATCCCATTCCACGGACCCATTGGTCTGCCCTAGGTCAGTGCCACACTGTCCCGACCGCTGGAGCTTTATAATCAGCTTTGAAATCAAGAAGTGTGACTCCTCTTTGTTCATGTCTTCCAAGGTTGCTTTGGGTGTTCTGGGCCCTTGGTTTTAGAAATGGGGCTGCAGTTAGAATTTTGATAGTGGGTATGTTGAAACCTCTTCTACACGTGAGAAAATAGACTTCAAAGACGAAGGCACGCAAGGTTAGGGTGGACGGCACACCCCTCGGGGTAGGACACAACTGGATGAGGGACTTTACCCAACAAATGCAAACACCATAACCTAATTTTTTATACCTGCAATTAACCTGAAACAATAAAAAAAAAAAAAAAAAAGAATTTAGGGCTTTTTATGAATATTGCTAAATTATTTTCCTCAAATTACAGTGCCTGGTGATGTGTGTCACTATATCCCTTGGACCATTTAATATATTTAAGTTTACCAAAAATTATATTGTTATTTTCATTTAATTTTTTAATTTAGAGGAAAGAGAAACAACTTGATCATCTTCTAATTAATACATTTCCTCTTTTGTAAATTAAAAAAAGATGAAGGCAAAATAAAAACATTTGAAGGCAAATAAAAAATGAGATCATTTTGCCCGGCAGATTCATGTCTAGGAAAGTACTAGAGAGAATTCTTTAGATTATCTACATACAGTCATTGGGGCTTAAACATATACATACAGACAGAATTAAAATACCGCCATGGGCCACATAATGAGGTTTCTCAATGATGGATTAGAATATATAGGGCATGGTCCCGTAAGATTATAATACCGTATTTTAACCGTACCTTTTCTACGTCTAGATACAAAGGACTTTTTAATCACCTTGTCCAACTGAGAAGTGTGGGGATGAAGACTGTGTTATAAGTAACCCACGGAGGACTGAGGCCTATTTTTTCTCTAGCCAGTTTAGACAAGTTAAATGATAATATTCTTTTATTACAAACGTTTTACATTTCTGCTAATTTTATAGTTTTTCTTTTTTTCATCTTTCGTCTTACTGATGTTTTGCTTATCTTTTTTTTCCTTGAGCTAAATTTCCAGAGTGTCAATTTTCTTTGAATTTTCAAAACATTAGACCTTTGCCTTCTCTTGTCCATCTGTTTGCTGTTTTGCGTTGGCTGTTTAACTCGTTCATTTTCATTTTTACATTTTCACCGGTGCAGGTATTAAATGTTATGATTTTCCCTCTGGTTTTCAGCTTTCTATCACATGTATTTTGATGGGCCGTGTTTTCATCATTATTTTTAAGGCATTCTGAACTTTCTATTTCCTTACTGACCTGAGAGTTATGAGAGGTTTTAAAATCTAGATAAAGGTCCTTGTTGCTTTTTTTGTCATTAATTTCTAGTTTCATTGTATTAAGGTCATTTTTACAAATGAAGCTGCAACAGGCACAGAGGGTTAAGTGACTTGCCCAGGGACACATATTTAGTAAGGGTGGGGCTGGACTGGAGACCTCAAAGTCCATCTCCCTCCCAGGACCCCACCCTGCCCTTCACACTCACAGGTAGACACACCATTTAATCACTGCAGGCAGAGTTACAGCAGGTGTCATTATGAGACAATGAAGCTTAATGGATGAAACTGTAAGGGGTGTGAAAATTTAATTTCTGTGGGTAGGAAATTAAAATGTTAGAAGTAACAATTAAATGGGGGTTTTTGGTTTTTTTTTTCAAGATGAACTCAAGTTATTCTGTCGGGGTTCCTTCTAAATCAGAGCCTGGAAAGGCTTGCCGAAGGCAGCACAGGAAAGGGGTGAGAGGGGCAGGTTACACAGTCATCAGAGTCAGTGAGAGCCTGTCACTGAGTGAGTCAGGGGGTTCTGTCTGGCCGGCCCTTCTGAGGTGCCTTATAAACCAGTCTCAGAACTGTTTCCTTGGAGAAGAGCGTATCTACCAGCTCTTGTCCACTCCTGGTCAAGGGCAGACCCCAGGATCTAGCTCCCCACACCTCCAGGGCTGCCAAGAGTCATGCCAACTGGTCAATGCCCTGCAAGGCTTGAGACAGGGGCGCTGGGCTCCTTGTGGGCAAAGTGCGTAGACATCTACTCAGAGCTAACTGGAGTAAGAGTGGAGGCGGAGAGGATTTGGGGTTTGGAAGTATCCAATACAAGTAAAAATGTGTTTTGATGCCAATGTTCAAACCTGCTGAAAATCGTGGTGACCTATTTCGAAATGGATAGGTTCATCATTGTAATGATACGATTAAACAGGGAATATGTCAGACTGGACGAAGTGTCCTTTGTGCTTGAAAGTGTTTGCCTGTGTGCGAGAAATTCAGGGCCCCCACCAGCAACGCCTGGCCTATAAATGGAGGAAGGGTAGAATGAAAGGATTGGAAGGATTAAAATCTATCTTGAAACATGGGTGCTAAGTAAACACGGTTTCTGTAAGCATGCTCATGTCCTTCCAAACTAGTTTATCCTTTTAAAACTACAGTAAGCCTCAGCCAGTGACCACCCAGGGGACTGTAATACAGGGGTCAACATATGGAAATGGTCAGCACAAGGACCTAGGCCTGCTGTCCTGATCGGCACACACGGTGCATGTCTGGTCTATGAAAATTAGGTCGGCCTGAGGAGGTGGTCAGTGTGGGGGGGGGGTGGCCAGCTCTGGAGGCTCCACTGTATGCAGAGACCCACAAAAGAGGCACCAAGTATGCCGAGGACTTAGAGACATTTATATACATTTAAAATAGAATCTTCCATTACAAAAGTTTATCCCTGGCTATTCTAACTTTTGAATTTTAGGTTAAAGTTTAAAAATCTACACATATCTCTATGGCATCTGTGACTCATTTGTACTCTTGATGCAGCCAGTGAAATAAATAATGTCCAGCAAGTCGCTTAATTCACACTCCCTGACGCACATTTTCCTTTCTCAGCAACTTGATGCAATCTGCCCAATTCTCCCCAAGAAACGAATGGCTGGAGGTCATTTCACCCAATAAAGTGGTGAGTGCTATTCCCCCCCACCCACAGCTGCTATTGAAATTTTAAGTTACTTTATAAATACAAATGGCCCAGAGCTAGAGATAAACTCCCCCTCCCTGGGGACACCATATGGGGGGGGGGTGAGGCTGCTGCCCCTGGGGTAAGTGGAGAATCACTCTCCCATTTTGGTTAAACTTGGAAGATTTATGTTCTACCATGTTACCAAAGGCAACACATTTTTGTTGTTCTGAGTCTCTCAGGGAGTCCCAAAATAGGGGCTCAAATTCACGAACATATTGGACAGCAGGATACATTTAAAAGCAGGTGAAAACGCTGGCCCCGTGGCTCATCCTGTAATCCCAGCACTCTGGGAAGCCAAGGCAGGTGGATTGCCAGAGCTCAGGAGTTTGAGACCAGCCTGAGCTTGAGCAAGAGCAAAACCCCATCTCTAAAAATAGCTGGGTATTGTGGTGGGCGTCGGTAGTCCCAACTACTCAGGAGGCTGAGGCAAGAGGATCACTTCAACTCTTGAGCCCAAGAGTCTGAGGCTGCTGTGAGCTATGATGCCATAGTACTCTACTGAGGACAAAGTGAGACTTTGTCTCAAAATAAATAAATAAATAAATAAATAAATAAATAAAATCAGGTGAAAGCTTTTCTTCTCCCTTCCTGGTTTCTCTGTCGGAAAACACAAAAAGACCTTATCGGGGGACCTGATGTTGCAGGAAACCAATCATATTGTTGTTGTTGTAATAATCATGGAAAAATCCATCCAGTACATTAGATGCTCATTAGAGAAAATGGTAAGTCTTTGGCTGCACACCATGTGTAGTTTATGAACTGTATTAAATCTGGGAGGAGAAAAGCCTATGGAAGACCCCAACCCTCTAATCCTACCACCAGTTACACCATTAACAGCACCTGGAAGTGGTCACAGCAGCCTGAACGACCTCAGAATGCCCCATTACTGGAGGCATCCATCCTAGAGGAGAAAGGACAACGGCACCTCTTTTAGTCACTGGGTGACACTCGTTGACTCATATGTGTCATAGTTAATATGAATAAGACTTTCCTGGATTAACTCAGATATAACTAAACTGCCCAGCAAGAAGGAGCAATTTTCATTTACAGAAAACTATTACCATAAAACTCTTTACCCATGACGCTCACTAATTACCGATGACCTGAGACAAGTGGTCGTGCCTTGCCCTTCCTGTGCGGCCCCCACACAGCAGGGTCCCCGCCTGTCCCTCCTCCTCTGCAGGGATGGATGGGCTGCTGACTGCTCATCTTGCTACCTCTTTCTGAACATAGCAGGACATAATCTGGTTTTATTTTGCATTAAGGAATGTTGTTTGTTGTTCAGAAAAAAATGCATGCATTTGTTTACAAAGTCTAAGTAATAAAATGTGGCAGTGTGACTTTATGGAAATATTGAGTCCCACCAGGCCTCTTCCCCAGACCGGTTATGGCAAACACACAGCGTTTTCTTCTACTGCATTCTGGGAGACATATTGAAATGATTGTCATCATTCCAATAAAAACAGCCTCATTTCTTTGCTCATAACTTTGGAGAAACCCACTGTCTGCTTTCTCAAAACCTGTACTGAAATGCTTTGAACTTCCTGGTGGAAATCGGGGTTACTGTATACCCTGGTCATCAACTTCACCTGTTCCTCGATCCTGCCAAGCGGTGGTATGTTCCCATGCTAGGGATCCCGGCACACATCCCTTGTCAGTGCTCTTGACAAGGCCCTTTCAAACTGTCTCCCCTGTCTCAAACGCCAAGCCACCCCCTTTCCTGCTCAGTCATACCAGGACACTTGGTTTCCTATTTCTCCCAGAAAATGGCAATCAGTAGACACTCTCTCTCCCTCCCTCCTCTGTTCCTCACGTCCTTCCTCCCTCTGTCCCTCCCTTCTTTCCTCCCTGTCCCTCCCGTCCTTCCTCTTTCCGTCCCTCCCTTCCTTCCTTCCTCCCTCTCACCTGCCCTTCCTTCCCAGGGTCTCACTCTGGCACCCAGGCTGGGGTGTAGTGGCATCATCACAGCTCACTACAGCCTCAAACTTCTGTTCTCAAGTGATCCTCTTGCCTCACCCTCCCAAAGCAGCTGGGACAACAGACACGAGCCACCGCACCCAGCTGTGATCTCTTATCCTTGTGCGCTCACCGTCTCTCTCTTCTGCTCCCTTTGACCTTCGCCTCCTGGGTTCCTCCAGCCACCTCCCTTCACAGCTCAGCAGAGTTGCCATTGCTATCACTTTCCTATTGTCCACTTTCCTTTTCTTTCTTTTGGAAATAAGCCCTGCTGGGTTTGGCTGCCCACATGCCAATGACTACAAAACCAGCCTCTCACCAGCAGGTGTGGCCAGGCCACTGAGCTCCCCAGACAAGTCTTTCGACGATGCTGCTTGCCCTCAGCTTCCTCTCCCGTTCTGAGGACTGGAACATGGACATGAGGGTGCAAGCTGGCTGTGATCACGTACATGGAAACAGCACCCTGGCTGGCAGAGCAACCTGGGGACACTAATTGCAAGTGGACCTCGTACAACAGAGCTGCCCACCCCACAGCCCACCGGACGTGTGCCTGGGCTTTTACACAAGAGAGAAATAAACCTCCCAGAAATAAACATCTTGTCTAAGTCCATGTCATCTGTTCTATGTGAAAACAGCTCAACCAATATCTTAGTTAAAATATTGTCTGGTGGAGACATAAATTAGTATAGTCATTAGGGAAAATCAATATAGACACCCCTTAAAATTGAAAATGGAGGCTGTGGTGGCTGACACCTGTAATCTCAGCATTTTGGGAGGCCTAGGTGGAAGGATCACTTAAAGCCAGGAGTTTGAGGCTAGCCTGGGCACCGTAGGAAGACCCCATCTCCATAGAAAACTTAAAAAAATTAGCCACACCCGTAGTCCCAGCTACTCAGGAGGCTCAAGTGGGAGGATCACTGGAACTCAAGAGTTGGAGGGGGGCAGTGAGCTATGCTTGTGCCACTGCACTCCAGCCTGGTCAACAGAGCAACACCCACTGGTGCTAATCCGCCCTTGAGTTCCCAGCAGGCTCTGCCCCTGCCACCCTGTGGCCCTCTGGGACCCATCTCCCAGATTCTCTGTCTGGCCTTCCTCCCACCCCTGTGCTGCCGCCTCCTTATTTTCTCACCACACATCTTCCAGGGCCTTCTGTCAGCTACCTGGAGTTCAACCAGCAGAGAAATGGCTCCATTTCAGTTCCATTTGAGCTGAAATGAGACTTATGGAAGGATGTGGAACAACTCGTAGAATCAAAGCGAAAGGTGAAGAGCCAGCTTTCGACGAAGAATGGATGGAGCTCAAGACGGTATGTTAACAATTCCACCAGGACGCCCCACTTGGATGACTCAGCTCGGGACATGTCAAGGTTTGGTGTCCTTCCGCCCAGCATGCCAGTCAGGGAGACAACATTTGATGGATCGAAATTGTATCACATACCCCGTCGTTGGCAGGGCAGGGAAGACCATTTTAACTGACAGTTTTATTGAGAGTGTCTAACAAGGGAGGGGTAGCTCCCCAAATGAACACTGATGCACTGTTACTGGAGACAGAATGGATGCTAGGTTCGCACAGGTGACGGTCACTGCAACCCAGCCTTGCTGCTCCACAGCCAAGCACGCTTCTTTATGCACAAATAACTTCAGAACTGCCCAAGTAAAATGCAGCTACTATACAGATGAAAATGAGCCTTCTTACAGATCCCCGATGATTCACACACAAATGCATCCTGTTTCGCGTTCAGGATCTGGAGGAAAGACTATTCTCCCTCTAGTCCTATTAGAATCCCATCTCTACAGGGGGCAAATCATACGTTAAAAGGTAAATTTAGCTGCCACAAAGGATAAAGTAATGAAAGAGAAAGAAGAGGTGAATGCATCACACAGAACACGCACACACTTGTACTGGTGCGCATGCGTTCCAGTTCTCCTTGTACTGGTGCGCATGCGTACCAGTGCTCCTTCTGCTGGTGCGCATGCGTACCAGTGCTCCTTGTACTGGTGCGCATGCGTTCCAGTTCTCCTTCCCCGACTCGGACTTTCTTTCCCAGGAGACCTTGCTCAGCGGTAGTGTGACAAGGACACTTCTGGACCAGTGATTTTCAAACTTTTTCATCTCACGCCACACTTGAACTTGTAGTTAAACTTCCGTGGCACTTTTAAATTACGTTGATTAAAAAAAGGAAGAATACATTTACTGTGCTTTGAACTTATTTCAAAAATGAATTATTAATGACTTTAAAAATGTTCACGGCCCACCCAAGATCCCCTTGCGGCCAGCTGGTTGGAAATCACTGTTCCTGACGGACAAAGCTATTGCAACCCTTGGACACTCCAGGACAAAGCTTCTAACCCACACACAGTTCAGAGGTCTTGGGATGTGACTGAGATTTGAAAGAAATTTTGACTGTGAAAACAGAGAGAGAAGTCAATAGTAAGGTCAAAATCAAAACGATGAAACTCTTAAAAAATGAAATGGTAAAAATACACAAAGTGGAAAGGGTGAATTTGATGTGGTTGAGACGGGTGGGAGGGGCAGTGGGGCCTCCATGGAGAGAGGAGGGGCGGCAGTGTCACCCTCTGGGCAGCACCATGCACAGGAGCCTGGGGAGAGTCCCCAGGTCCCAGACTCAGTCTCCACATGCCGGTCAGGGGGCAGCTCCCTCAACAGAATCAACCTTTTCAGCCAATGTTATAAACCCTCCTCTTTTGAGGAGGAGGGTGACCTATTCATCCAAAGGCATTAGGTGTGAAGATATTCTGATGGGAGTCTCAAGGTAGAACCATGATTGAGTCCCCTGGAGATTAAAACCTCTAAACCAGCAAGGCCTATAGGAGAAGGAATAGAAAGAAAACATCTAAAAGTGAGCCATTGGGTGTAAGCCAAAGAGGCAGCATCCTCCCTCCACCCAAGGCCCCCAGACAGGCATCTTTCAGCCACAGAGAGAAGAGCTCTGATCGTGGACATCAGGAGGAAGGCTGGGTGACCCCTTTCTAAAGGTGGCTGTTGCCTGCAAGCTCTTGAAGCTCACCTGATGACTCAACTGAGCTCTCGGAGGGCCACTCAGCACCCGTGTTAGGTTCCAAGCAACAGAACCAATAATGCGGTGTGTGGGTGTGCGAATAAGAGAGAGAAAGATCAGGAATTGGCTCATGTAAACATAGAGGCTGATGAGTCCTCAGACCTGTGGCAGTGAGCTGGAGGCCCAGAGACGCGGTGGTGCAGTTCCAGTCTGAGTCTGGAGGCCCGAGACCCAGGAAGGTGAACCAGGTAGCTGCAGTGTGGAAGCTGGCAGGCTCAAGACCCAGGAGGAACTGATGTTTCACTTTGAGTCTGAAGGCAGGAAAAAGATAGACGTGTCAGTGCAAGGCAGCCAGGCAGGAGGAGTCCCCCTTACTTGCAGGAGAGTCAGCCTTTGTCATGCTGCTATGTGCTGGGGACATAGGACCTGCATCTGGAACCCAGGGACTCTCCTGAGGCCCTCCTTCCACTGCTTCTGGCCTTCACCTGTTTGGATGTCCCCCCACACACACACTAGGGAGGGTCCCTGCTTCATTCAGTCATCAAATCAAACACTAACCTCCTCCCAAAACACCCTTACAGATGCAGTCAGAATCACACTTGACTAAACATCTGGGCATCCCCTAGCCCAGCCAAGTTGACACACAGAATGAACCATCATGGCACCCTGTGAAGCCAGTGCTTCTGGGGCTGGAGTATGTGGTTACGACAGTTGTATGCGGCTGGACCTTATGGCTGTGAGTTGGAGCCACTGCAGTATAGCTGGTTCCAGTGCTTTTTTTGGAGACAGAGTCTCACTCTATTGTCCATTAGACAATAGGTGTGAGCCACCATGCCCAGGCTTCCTTCTCTGGCTGTTAGTCCTTTCCAAGCTGGTGGCTTTTGTGGTCACCCAGTAAATTGACCAGAACATGTCATTTAAAAATGCCATATATGGGCTCTAATCCCCAGCAACTTCCCAAAAGTGTGCCTCTTTCTTAAAAATGGCAGAGCAGGACTCACCATGTCTTCCACCACAGACACTTGAATTTCTTACCAAGCTATCTGTGACAGGTGCTACCTCCTGTACTTACTGTCTACACTGGGAAATTCTGGGTTCCTGCTGTTCACCCCTCACCAATCCCCCAAGTTGTCTATGAGTTTAAGATCAGTAGTCCTTTGTAACACAGGATATGAGAATCTACTACCAGGTCTGCTATCTGAAGAGAAAAAGTGAAAAATGCATTGTGACCTACAAGAAAAGTCATCTTAGTTATTTCATAGTCACAGATTTAAAATACATAATCTTCATGTTTATGGACCTGTTGAGAAACTTAGTATTTTGTCCCATTGACTTTAGTCAATGAGGGTAATGAACTTGGAAATTGAAAAGAATTACTGCCTGGGCAACTCTTCCAGGTTCCCGGCGTTTCTTTTCATGTGATCTATTTCCTGGTGGCGAGAACATTTGTTTACCTTGAAAATGAGAGAAGACACTTTTATGGCGGGTGTCGCCATGGTGCTTGAAGCCTCGCTCCTGGAGCTCCACGCACCCCCTTCCTGGGAGGCACTGGGAAGGCGGTGAAAGCAGCTGACCCCAAACAGAGAAAAGGGGAGAACCAGATTTATTCCTGTCCCCTTGTTCTCTAGAACACTCCTTTAATCAGAATGCAAAGGGTAATCGCCTCAGAGGGGAAGTGTTTCTGCTGCATTGAATATTTTGTCTGGGTTTTGAACTTAGGAGTTTGGGGACATCAACTCCTGTGATGCTATTCTGGCAGTTCATACACCTGCATTTTTCAATTTCCAATTTTTAACCTATGAATTTATTAATATTTCCCCTTTCTTGAAATAATCAACTTTTTCTTTTTTTGAGACAGTGTCTCACTCTATTGCCCAGGCTGCAGTGCAGTGATGTCATCCTAGCTTGCTGCAGCCTCCAACTCCTGGGCTCAAATGATCCTCCTGCTTCAGCCTCCAGAGTAGTTGGGACTATGGGCATCTGCCACTGTGCCTGACTAATGTTAATTAATTTATTTTGTTGTTGTTGTTGTTGTTGTTGTTTAAGAGATGGGGGTCTTGCTAATGCCCAGGCTGATCTCAATCTTCCTGCCTTAGCCTTCCAAAGTGCTAAGATTATAGGTATGTGCCACCATGCCTGGCCTATTAACTTTTCATGAATCATCATACATTAAATATTTTTCAGTCTCCAGAAGGCTTCACATTTATAGGAAACAAACAAAAAATGTTCTCAAAGAAGACTGGGAACCAACATTTCTAATATTGGCTCCATTTTGAAAACTATTTTACTGACATCACAAAACTATCAGTGATCTCCTTCTCAAGAGAAACATAAATGTTAGCAATGGTACCCTCAATCGTCACTTGCTGGGGCAAGTGGCAACTGTCCTGGTTAGCTCCTGATTCTACAAAAAGGTTGCCATGGGAAGGAACAGTGAATTTTCATGATGAATATCTTTTTAGAGATTGTAAAGAAAAAAAAAATCCAATAAATCTATTGAGTTTTCTGCTAAAATTGTTTTTTTGTTTTTTTTTTTAATCTGTGTTGGTCAGTACAAGCTCCTTTAGAAGCCCAGGTGACTCTCATTTCTCAAATAGTTTGGATCTGAGACCACAGATGAAGTTTCTGTGAAAAACATCCAAGAGTATCCAACAGACGTACATTTTAAACCATAGCCAGCAGATATTTGTTAGAGGTGGGACGTGTCACCTCCTTTTAAAGAGTGAAGTGGAAATTTCCCTCCCTTCTGGCGCACCGACCTCCCCACCCTTGAAGCAACATGCTATAATTCTTCTTATTTTTGGCTTCCTTCTCATTTTAGGAAAAAAGTTAAGAAAGACTAGAAAGGACAGAAAAGAGAGCCACTGTCTTTTGCCTGATTAGTTGGGGGCCATGTGAGAAGAATATTCTTCCGAAAGAAGAAAAGAAGTTGATGGAAGACGGAAGCAGAGCGCGAAGTCTGCTCATAGCAACAGAGTCCCCCAAATCCATCTTGGAACGGGTGGGAGAATCACTCCTGTCACAGCTCAGAGCGGGAGACACTGATAGAAATTCAGAGGGGATGTGCAGAAGCCACACTGTAAACTTGCTTTAAAATCTATTAAAATATTTTAAAAAACCTTTTAATATGAGAAATTTCAAACATATAAAAATGAGTGTCAGAAGTTGCCCTCTTCCCACCCTGGCTTCAGCAAGACCCTACACCAGCGGTTCTCAACCTGTGGGTCGCGACCCCGTTGGACTGAATTAAAGGTTCACGGCATTAGGAAGGTTGAGAACACTGCCCTACCCGATCCCCCACTGACACTGAGAAGCAAACCCCAGGTATTATTTCATCCGTCTAGTTCTCGGTATGTATCTCCAAAAGGTAAAGACTCTGAAACAAACAAACATATCATCGCACTAAGAAATTAACAAGAATTCCTTCTGTCATCGAGGCTCAAGTTTTACTGTGTGCTTATTATTAAGCAGGATTTTCAAACAAGGTTCAAGCATTGGAATTGGTCTGTTAAAAATGAGTGGGTTTGGCAGTGCCCGTAGCTCAGTGGTTACGGCACCAGCCACATACACCCAGGCTGGTGGGTTCCAACTAGGCCTGGGCCAGCTAAACAACAATGACAACTGCAACAAAAATATAGCCGGGTGCTGTGGTGGGTGCCTGTAGTCCCAACTACTTGGGAGGCTGAGGGAAGAGAATTGCTCAAGCCCAAGAGTTTGAGGTTGCTGTGGGCAGTGATGCCACAGCACTCCACCAAGGGCGACATAGTGAGACTCTGTCTAAAAAAAAAAAAAAAAAAAAAAAAAGAGTGACAGGCGGTGCCTATGGCTCAAAGGGGTAGGGCACCAGCCCCATATGCCGGAGGTGGTGAGTTCAAACCCAGCCCAAGCCAAAAACTGAAAAAAAAAAAGAGTGGGTTTGAGGGGGTTGGGTGGGGAATGGGGGCGGCTTGTATAAAAACAGCATATAGCAGGAGCCTGATTCTCTGCACGGGTTCTTGGGTGAGTGGACCAGAGGTCAGATGGCTCTTGGGCTTGGAGGTAGCAGAGAAAGTGGCCTTAGCAGGTCCCAGGTGTCTCCTGGACATAGTGGAGCAGTTGTCAACTCCAGCTCCTGACAGCCACTTCTTGGGCAAGGGCAGAGACGAGGACCCTCCTTCCAGAAATGGGGATGGGACGCTACCAGGGATCCAGAGCCCTGTCACAGTGCACAGAACAGCATGGCACCTGCACATTCTGCTTCCCAGGGGCACCGCCTCATAGGAGTGATAGAAAGCTTGGCCAGGACAGTGGCACCAGCAGTGACAGTGGCTTGGAGCCCTTGCCCTTGGGCCAGCACGGCCACTGTAGTCCAAAGGCCACAGGTGTCTCACACCCGGTGTTCTGGCCAGCTAGGTGTTCTTCACAGGTCTGACATTCAGATCCGCCTCTTCCAGGGATGGCCAGAAAGCAGCAAGGGCTGAGCAAGGGCCTCAGACCCCTGCACAGGCAGGAGCGACCGTTTCCTCCACGCCATGAGTCTCCACACCCCTGGATTGGTGGCCTCGCCTGGTGACTTGGCCTCCAAAACCCCACGGCTTCCCAGAGCCTCTGCTGCCTGCTGTAGCCCCAGCCTCACCTGCCCACGTGGTGTTTTTTCTTGGAAAAGAAGCTGAATCCTTTTTTGAAAGTTCCACTTAGTTGGATTCATAATTCCAGGACCTATTACTTTGCCTTAACCTTTGGTACCATGTGGTGGCTCTGGGCCAGGGAAGACTCCCCAGACTCCACCTTGTGTGAACCTAGAGGGACTGCTTGGCCTCCCAGGGTTTCAGTGGCCGCATCCTTTGGGACGAGTAGTGCAGGTAAAGCACATGATCCCAATGGGACAGGAGAGCCAGCAGGTGTCACCGTGGGGATGGGAGAGCCAGCTCATATGGCCGCAAGGCCTGCTTGCAGGTGTGCCCTGGCCCCTCACCTACTGACTTCGGAAGCCTTGCATGGCCATGGCCTTCCTCTAGACCTGACCCCCTCTCCTGCCTGTCTCTCCTCAGCACTCACAAATCTCAGTCAGCTTCCGTTCCTGCCTCTTCCCTCTTGGCTTTGCCGTCACAATGGTCTCCTCTCTGGTGTCTCTTCTTCAGCCTTTTTTCCATAACAATCCCATTTTTCATATTGTCCCCTCCTCCTTTGAGACTACCCGACCTCCATCAGCACCCTCGTCCCCTCGGCACCGGTCACTCCTGGCCACTGCTCCCCCACCTCCTTGATCTGGAAGTCTCTGGCGTGGTTTTCCCTCCACGTATAAATTATCTTCCATCCTATGAGCCGCCCGTCCTCCTGCTCCGTGTCCCAGCGTTGGGTCCTGCCCTGGCACTACAGGAAAGGCCCATGCTCAAGGAATTTACACTCCAGTGGGGTAGTTGTGGGCGGGGGGATGTTGGCAATGAACAGGTACACAGTGAGAGAATTGCAAAGAGTGGTAAATGTCACCAGGACAAAAAACAAGACGACGTGACAGAGGGATGGGGGTCGTGGGAGACCAAGTCCGTACATGTCTTGCAATTCTTCAAGTCTTGGAAACAGGGGCACTGAATTTCTCTTTTCTGCCTTGGGAGACAGAGACCGTGTCTCTCTCCGGAGCATGGCGCAGAGCTGCTCACTGTCCAGAAGAGTAAAGATAATGTCTCCCTCTGGGGCAGAGCGGGGGGCAAGTCGGCTTGTGGCCATTATAAAAGATCCAGCCTCCCTAAACTCAGGGTTCCTCAGCTGCGACACAAATCCCCTGAGTGTGCCGTATCCACCGCCCCGCAGCTCCCACGTGGGACTGGAGAAGCGAGTGAGCCAGTGAAATCTGGAGTCCATACTCCTGCCGTGCTGAGCAATGCAGTCCTGTGTCCCATGGGTGTAAAATCAATGTGTTGACATTTCATTGGATACACTTGAAAGAATATTGGAGAGAACCCTAGAAACGAGCTCTTCCACTTTTAAAATTCAAGATAAAATAATCTGGATGTCAACTTAAAAATATGGGAGGGGAACAGCGTTCTGCAAAATCCTGTTAAGGAGAGTGTGAGTAAAAACCTTAGACCCCCGTGGCTGTACCCTGCCTGACAGGAGGATATTTTAGAATGCATTTGTCTTTGTACCTGTTGGAGGGCACCTAGGTTGTTTGCTGTTTTTCGCTTTCCCAGGCAGGCTGCAGTGAGCACCTTCGGTGTTACACTAAGAGTGGGATTCCCGGTTTTTAACATTGTTTGATATTTCTGCCTTGTTCCCCGAAGCCTTTGGTCTGACTTCTAAATGTCCCTGCCCATGGGGTGTGGCCTTCCTGGTTCTCCAGGTGGTTCTTGCACTTGGCTTCATCACGCTTGGACTTTTGCTGACCAGTGGGTCTGGGTGGAGGCTCATCCCGGCGCCTCTCTGGTTACCGGGCATGGTGAGTGGCCAGCTAAACAACGGTGCCCAATATCTGTGCTGGAGGCAAGTTCTGCGTAACTTACTGACACCCAAGTGTGCCTGTTCCCTTGTATTTTCCCTTCTCCCCGAGTCCTCCCCAACTCTGGGAGGTGTTTTCCCCAGAAGTCATCTGGAAGCTCCCCCTCACCCCTGTCCTGTTTTCTGGACAATCTCAGACTCATCGGGAACACACAGCTGTCTGTCCCTCACTGGGGAGTCCCCAAGACGGGTGAATGGATAGAAATTTGCATAAGGGGAGCAAAACTGTGTTCCACTACTGGGAGCAGCTTGGGCACCAGGGTCCCCTTTATGGCCAAAATTCCAGCATCCAGGACACAGCCAGGGCCAGAGTGGACCTGGGAAGGCGCCGGAACTATGCAGCACGGCCCTGGGACAGAGGGGCCGCCTCCAGTGATCCTCTCTGGCCCAGAAGGGAGAGAGGACCAGAAGCTCCACAAATGATGGACGTTAATTTCCCCCTCCCCTGGCAGGAGGGAGGTCTTGATTCAAAGTTGATTTAAAAGAAATGGGAAAATGGATGTCTGTGTGCTGCTGTGCATGGGGTGAACTTCACACTGTGGACAGGTGGTTCCCAGGCAGGGTTCAACGTGTGCCCATCAGGGCAGAGCTCCCTAGGCCCAGGTGGGTACAAACTCAGCCCCCGGGGCAGGGAAGGCTGAAGGAGGGAGTCACCCCTGATGGGCTAAGGAAATCGGGCTTCACCTTTGGAATAATAAATGGGGAGATGGCAAAGGGTCCTTTTCTTTCTTTTAAGGAACATGTTGTGAGCAGATTTGCATTCCTGAGAGATTCCCCTGGCTGCGGTATGGACTGGAGGGGGGGGAGGGAAGGAGGAGGTAGGACGGCAGACTGGAGTGAACTGCAGACACCCTCAGAGATTCAGCAGAGACCCGGGTGTAGGGAACACAGGACCCCAGAGCTCGAGGCTGCCCTGGCAGGAGGAGTGGTGGCAGGTGGTGCCTTTTAGGCCAGAGACAGGGGAAGAGCTCACGTGGGTGGGAAGATGAGTCTCCTGCTGGGGCACGCTCAGTGCAGGAGCCTCTGAGGACAGACACCTGACAGGAAGTGGGGGAACCCAGCCCCGAGCTCATGACAGTGCAGTTCAGCGGGGGAGGGGTGTGGTCACCAGGCTATGTGGACAAATAACAAAAGCTAAGGGAGTGATGACATTACCAGGAGCACTGCGAAGAGAGACCTGGGTAGACATGGCTGTTTATGTGGCTTTAAAGTATATCAAAGTCCTCTGCCAGGATGGCTGCCTCTGACTTCATATTGCCAGCACCAATACTATATTTATAATTGTTCCCCCAGCCTTGTTGTAAAGATGATCTTATAAAAATGATCAACGCTCAAACTTTCATTAACATCATTACAAGTCTTAGAAAAATGGAGTGAGTGGGTGGCCTTGTGCACAGCTGTTATGAACTTCCTGCTGCCCCTTGTTTGAATAATGAGATTCGTAGCTCATGGTTAGCTTATAAAGTTCCTAATTAAATGGGGAGGGGAAAATACATTTATTATTTATTTATAAGCAAACAGCCTTTGATAATAAAGCTGGATGCTTTTATGACCTGCATTGGCACGATCTTTCTAAAACCTGGGCTTACCAGGGACAGCTGTAAAGAACAGGATTGAGTGTTTTTACAAACACATCAGAATTTAGCTACGAACAGGAGCAGGAGAGAGTTCCTCTTCATGGCAGGCAGGAGATTCGTCAAGTGATCACAGCCACTGAGAGGACATAACAGGGGCTCCTTTGGGGACAGAATGGAGTTGAGGAGGAGGAGAGTTAGATTTTGGAACCAAAAGTGTCGCCAAATTGGCCAATAAGAGAGAAGACAGAGCAAAACTCGTGTTGCCCCAACCCCGTCCCAGCCTCCTTGGTGCTTTAATGAAGGGCAGAATAATCCACCATCTTGAAAACTGACTTCATGACAACATCTGCTTATAATTCAAACATACTGAGTCTCCTCTGCTTTCAGGACAAACACACCCAATCTGCCCTCAGTCTGGACGCTCCAGAATGTCCCACTGCTCTCCTGCTGAGGAGATTCCTGGGCTCCCGCCATGCCCTGCTGGTCCTGCAGCAGTACCATCTTCTCATGAGCCAGGTCCTGCCACTGTCCTGCCCCAGGCGCCATTGCCTTGCTGGCCTCTGGTCCCATTACCTGGCTGGCCCACGCCATCTGGTCTTCCTGCGGGCAGGGGGGGCTGGACCTTCTGTGCTTTGTTTTGGTTCCTTAAGGAACTTGCTACAATTTTGCTTCCCCAGAAACACTGCAAGACACCTCTCCCTTGGGCTAGAGTCCTCTTCTTGTGAAAATACTTTGAAATATTTTGAAGTAATTGAAAGTTTAGATTGCTGGAACTTTAAAGTGTCTTGGGCCTTAAGGGAATGGGATTGGTTACGGCACCTGTTTCATGGAAGCAGACAGCGAGAACCTTTGTTTCTCTGTTATAGATTGGCCTTCTCCCTTCCCGACACTGTTTTGTAAAGTGTTGTAAAGACTAAAAGGGCCCCAGGAGCCCTCTCCCCTCTCTCTGTTGATCTTCATTGTGGATTAATCTGCTCCTCCCTCTCTCCCACAAAGACTTTATGACTATCATATGGTCTCAGACGGAATGTCAAATACACTCTTCTAAATTGGAAAGGAAAAGAAAACAAGCTGCATGGGAAAGAAAATAAACTGTAACTAATTAAATTGTTGTAACTCATAAACCAGCCTTGTAGAGAAAATGCTGTGATCCAGAGCACGCCTGTAATCGCAGTGCTTTGGGACGCCAAAGAGTGTTGGGGAGGATTGCTTGAAGCCAAGAGTTTGAGATTAGCCTGAGCAACATAGCAAGACCCTGTCTGCCCCGACCCGCGGGACTAATTCAGCAGGGACCTAGGATATGAAGTGAGAGAGTGGGGGGGGAGGGGGAACAAGAGACACGAAATTAAACCGGCTATGAATATTCCTGATAAGCTTAAACTCAGGTTTTCGGCTCCTGGCACCTGTCTCTACCAAAGTAATAGAAAAATTAGCCAGATGCGATGGCACACACCTGTGGTCTCAGCCACTAGAGAGGCTGAAGCAGGAGGATGGCTTAAGCCTGGTGAGGTTTGCTGTGAGCTATGATGATGCCACAGCTTGGGTGACAGAGTGAGACCCCGCTTTGATAACAAAAAAGAAAAAACAAAGAAAGTCCTACTATATTTCTCTGTTCTCCCACTATAATGAAGACTTTCACTTTCCACTTTGGAGCACTGACCCCATTTCTTTGGTGTCTGTGTTACCTGAATGGCTATTCTCAGCTGAATAAACTCTATATACAGCTGAATAAACTCTTTTAAATTAGATTCTGATCCTTTAGATTATTTCAGGTTGACGCCCCATTGTTTTTGTGTCTGAGCCTTGGCACTAGTTCCCTGTGGCTGTCCTAACAGAATCACAAACCCCATGGCTTGAAACAACAGAGATGTATGGTCTTATAGCTTTGAAGGCCAGAAGTCCAAGGTCAAGGTGTTGCAGGGCCCACACTCCCCCATGGTAGGAGCCTTTCCCGCATCTCCCAACTTTGGGTGTCGCTGGCATTCCTTGGCTGGTGGCTGCATCGCTTCAGTCTCCACTTTCATTTTCACATGGCCTTCTTGGAGGTCTCCTCTTTTTCTAAGGACACCCTACCCCAGTGTGACCTCATCTTTGAGTCAGTCCTCCCCAGCTCAGCCTCTAGCACTTGGTGGAGCCCCCGGACCCTCCCCTCCCCCCACATTCAGTGGGCCCGTCTCTGTGTCTGTCTCCCACCTGAACGCACACACCTTGAGCACCGAGTCTACACACCCCCTGTTTCTCTAGAGCGATGTCTTTCAACATTTTTACCTCATAGCACACTTGGACCTATAGTCAAACTTCTGTAGCACACTTAAGTTATGTTGAATAGAAAAAAGAGTTTTAAAAAAAGGATATACTGACTGTGTTTTGAACTTCTTTTGAAAATAATTTAATTAATGATCTTTAAAATTTTCACAGCACACCTAAGTCCTCCTGTTACAGCACAGCAGTGTGCCGTGCCACACGGTTGAAAATCCCTCCTCTAGAGCGTAGGAAAGTGTGGGCATAGAGTAAATGTCTCATACCTTCTTTCATTCATTGAACTTCAGCATGAACGGCAGGTCAGAGGTTGCAGCAAGGGCCAGAAGACTCGACAACAGGACCAACCTGCACACATCTAGTGCCTTACAAGTTGCAATGTTTTCAAAGGCAGTATTTCCCCCAAATCCACACAACCACCAGCAGGACAGGCCAGATGAGTCCAGATATCCCCACGTTACAAGGAAGGGCACAGAAGCCAAGCTCACATCGGACGGAAGTGCCCTCGGTCAGAGGAAATCTCCAGCTCACAGATGGTTTGCTTTTGAGACAGAATCTCATTCTGTCACCCTGGGTAGATGCCGTGGTGTCATCACAGCTTACAGCAACCTCAAACTCTTGGGCTCAAGCGATCCTCTTGCCTCAGCCTCCTGAGTAGCTGGGACTGTGGGTGCCTGCCACCATGCCCGGCTGTATTTTAGAGACCGGGTCTCACTCTTGCTCAGGCTGGTCTTGAACTTCTGAGGTCAAGCAATCCATCTGCCTTGGCCTCCCAGAGTGCTAGGATTGTAGGCAGGAGCCACCACGTCTGGCTCCAGCCCACAGATTGTTAGAGCTGAAAAGAATCTCGTGAAACACTGGGTCTAATGTCATTTTACAAATGAGTAAACTGGGACCAGAGGACACTATCTTAGCTGCCCAATGGTGGAACCAGAGTTAGATCCTCAGTCCTTAGTTTATAATGGAATTCCAAGCAGGTGACTCAAGACATTCAGGATCATTGTAGTAAACATGCGTCCTCCCAAAAGGTGGACACCGCAAGACAACACTCCTTTGGCGTGTGAGGCGCCAGGCTGGGAGGGAAGACTGACACATCCCCTTCCGGGCTTGGTGACCTTGGGAGAGCTGTAAATCAATTCACACCTAGTCATCGGTGATTAATGGGATGTCAATCCCAGTTGAACCTACTTTTTAAAAAAGAACGCCTGGAAATCTTTAGCACCAGGCAGAAAACCCTGCAGCTGGTGGCTCACCTAAGAGCTGACACAGAGTCAGCAGGAGGTAAATACTGAATGCGTGGCAGTAGACCCTCCTGGAATTCTTTTTTTTTTTTTTGGCCTGGGCCGGGCTTGAACCTGCCACCTACAGTATATGGGGCCAGTGCCCTGCTCCTTGAGCCACAGGTACCGCCCCCCTCCTGGAATTCTTTACTTCATTCCCCAGAAGTGACGCATCACATATTCCTCAGGTGTATGGGGGTTGTGTGGCCCTAAACTCTCATTCTCAGGTGGGCACGGGGAAGCTTGAATTAGGAAAACTTGGCATTGTCATACAAATTACAGTGGAATGATAAACTCCACTATCTCAGTTTCCAGGCAGTTAGAGGGAACTATTCCAGGGAAGACACTGGCTTAATAGACAGCTGAGGCCATAAGCCCATAAAATACACCAAGAAGAGTTTTGGAAGCAAAGTTAAAAATAGATCCCCACGTTCGATACAACTTAGGACACCACATGCCCTTTAACATTGTTGTATGTCAAGAAAATTCTCAAAGAACCATTAAAATCATCATGGGGATGGAAGGCTGACATTGGGATTAGAATAAAAGTTAGGATTTTCTTTTTTTAGGTTAGAAAGAGGATGGCTCAGCAGAAAAAGAGAGAAAATTCTCCATATAGTCATTTCTGTTCATTTACCAAATGCCTCTGGGTCTGGGCACATCTAGCTCTGGAATCCAGCAATGCACAAGACAGGTCAAACTTGCCCTTCTGGGGGTCACTGGACAGTCATATAAATTTGTTTCCCAGCTTCTGAAAAATTAAAAAGCTATAATTTTTAATTGGATAAGTCTTCCATGAACATCTCACGAAGCTTGAGAGGGGCACATTTGAAATTAGTAAGAGAACTGGGCGCGAGGCCAAGGACTGGTCCCAAGTGGATATTTAGTAGGTTCATATTATTAATACCTTCTATATGCATGATCATAAAACCTCCAAGAGAAAAAGTGGACAAAGGACAGCAGCCGTTCAGAAAGGAGAGATGCAAATGACCAAAGTAAATTGCAAAAAGAAATGCAAGTTAAATACACGCAAAATCAAATGCAAATTAAAACATAACTGCAGAGTTGCTGGTAAACTTTTAGAATTAGTAGCTCCGCCAGAAGAAGAGACTAAAATAAGGTACGTAATGATTGATTAGTGAGAAGTGGGATATTAGGGGATACAAAAGTCAACCCTCACCGGTAACCAGCATGTTGGCAGGGACTCTCTGCCTATCAGCTGATTTAATCTAACCGGAGATTTCTGGTCCAAAGGTTCAGGAATCTATTCCTGGGGACCCCTGTGAGGAGGCAGAAAGCGCTGAGTTGAATTTTTGGCGCACGGCCCGGCTGGGTGTTCTTATGTAACAGTTGCTTCAGCTTGTTAGTATGAGACCTTGCGAAATAAAAGCTAAGAGGACCCAAAATAAATACGTGGCCAGGTTACAGCCGACTTGGCCATCGCCTCTCTAACATTCGCCATTTATAAACATGGAGAGAAGTTAGAAAGTGGAAGGCTGTGTTGTAGCCGCAGACCATTGTTCTCTTATCTCTGCTACTTTATTTTCACAGTCTCCAGCTTGGCCAGACGTTCCGTGAAACCCAGCGAGGGGCTTTGAAACACGAGCCCACACACGCAAAAGTCGTGGAGGGAGAAACGCAATCAACCCTGTTCTGTGGACGCACCAGCTGCCGTCTCTTTTCTGACTGTTGCTGAATCTTTCCAGCAAACACCTTGAACTCTCCCTTCTCCGGAAATCAGGCGTTGGTAGACCAGGTGATTTATTTGTTTAGCATCCTGTGCCTTTATTCTCAGAAGAAAGGGAATGGGACGGAACACTCTGTCAAATAAACAATTGCCCAAGGTCTTGGCAAGAGAAATTGGGACAGGAAGCAGACGGTAGACTCTTTGCCCCAGGTAACTGCCTGATAAGGTAAACAAGGCCCGTACAATGGGTTCCTGTCCTTTATGTGATAAATATTTATATGCTGAGCCCTGTGTTTGAAAGCACTAAACCATTTCTCAGTCCGTACATTGACCTTTGGATGCAAAACACGAGGTTGATTTCCTACGTGATGTAATTAATTTTTGTGGCTCAGAGCTATACTGGAAACAAGAGAAATTGTTGTTTTCGTGATTGTTTAAAAAGTGATTCGGCAGGTGTGTGCAGCTTTCAGGACACAGTGTTGACTTATAATCTCAGACTTTTCTGGAATTCAACAATTTTAGGAAGATTACGCCGGGAGTTCCTCATGAACAAACTCAGGTGCTCCCGATGTGAGAAGTAGTGATTTGGGTTTCTATGTGGCTTTGTCTTATTCCTGATACTGGGGTCTTAACGTGGCCCCGAACGTCTGTGCCCTAAGTGTATTTCACTTTACCATTAATAAAATGTGCAGGAAAACTGTTCTGGTATGGTGAGTGCAATTATCCTCACCCCAAACCAAAGTAAAAGGCAGGTGATAAACAAGGAAAGGTATTTGCCACAAAATAGCCCCATCTCTCTAGATGGTAGGAACTGTCATGCTTGTCACATCCTTGTCCCTCACCGATGGCCAGTGCATCTGAAGGTCTTACTGAAATATCTCACACCCGCCCCATCTGCCTTTTCCTGCTTCTCCCCTGCCCTCTCCTGGCACTAGCCCGCCGAGACCAGAGTCCAGAGCTTTTCCCGTCATGGGTCCTTCTCTCCCTAAGTGGCACCTTCTCCAGCTCCACTTGCCATGGCTCTTCCTCTCCTTCCTCCCCATCCGTCCTTTGCCAGGCCACTTGAATTGTCCTTCCTAAGCACCTTGGATTCACCCTTCCATGTCACTCTGTGGTCATAACCTGCATTTTCTTTCTTTTTTTTTGAGACAGAGTCTCACTTTGTCACCCTTGGTAGCATGCCATGGTGTCACAGCTCACAACAACCTCAGACTCTTGGGGTCAAGTGATTCTCTTGTCTCAGTCTCCCAAGTAGCTGGGACTACAGGTGCCTGCCATAACACCTGGCTATTTTTTAGAGATAGAGTCTCACTCTTGCTCAGGCTGGTCTTGAACCTGTGAGCTCAGGCGCTCCACCCACCTCAGCCTAAGTGCTGGGATTACAGGCATGAGCCACTGCACCTGGCCTTGGCAAACTTTTAAAAAAGTAAAAGTAGCATCTATAGATTCGAAGCAATCCTATCAAAATGCCAATAGTATTTTTTTTTTTTTGTCATTGTTTTTTTAACAGAAACTGAAAAATACATGCTAATTCATATGGAATCTCAAGGAACCCTGAAAAGCCAAAACAATCTTGAAAAAGGAGAACAAAACTGATTTCAAAACTTATTATAAAGTTATAGTAATCAAAACAGGATGGTACTGGAATAAAGACAGCCATATTGATAATGAAAAAGAACAGAGTCCAGAAATGCCCAGACCTTTCAATGGGGAAAGGACAGTCTGTCCAGCAAATGGTGCTAGGAAAACTGGGTGTCCAAATGCAAAAGAATGAAGTTAGACCCTTACCTCATACCACGCAATTAACTCAAAATGGACCAAAGAGCCAAATTTATAAACTCTTAGAGGAAATCATAGGAGAAAAGTTTTATGAATGGGATGGGGCAATGATTTCTTGGATATAACATACCAAAGACATAGGCAGCAAAGGGAAAAATATAAAAAATTGGAACTCATCAAAACGAAAATTATTGTGTATCAAAAGACATGATCAGAAGGACTAAAAGGAAACCCATAGGCTTGACAATATTTGGAAATGGGAGAAAATGTTTTCAAATCACATATATGATAAGAGATTAACATCCAGAGGATGTTAAACAACAACAACACAATTAAAAATAGGCAAAGAACCTGAACTAACATTTCCCCAAAGAAGATAACACCAATGGCCAACAAGTATATGAAAAGATGTTCAACATCACAAATCATTAGGTAAATGGAAATCAAACCACAGGAGATACCATTTCACATTCACTAGGATGGCTATTATCAAAAACAAAACAAAACAGAGAATGACGAATGTTGGCAAAGATGTGGAGAAATTGGAACCCTTGTGCCCAGCTGGTGGGAATGCAGAATTGTGCAGCTGCTGTATATTACGTCTCCTCAAAAAATTAAAAATAGAATTACCAGATCTAGCAATTCCACCTCTGGGTATACAGCCAAAAGACCTGAGAAGAAATATTTGTACCCCCATATTGATAGCCACACTATTCAAGGTAACCAGAAGGTGGAAGCAACCCAAGTGTCCAGCACAGATGAATGAATAAACAGCATGCGGTGTGCATGTATACACACAACAGATGCTGTGGACTGAACTGTTATCTCTTTAAAATTCACATGTGGAAGCCCCAACCCCCCAAAGTGATAGTATTGGGAGATGGAGCCTTTGCAAGGCAATTAGGGTTAGATGAGGTCATAAGGGTGGGGCTCTTATGATGAGATTAGTGCCCTTCTATGAAGAGGTTCCAGACAGCTGTGTCCCCACCATGTGAGGACACAAACAAGAAGGCAGGAAGAGAGCCCTCTCCAGGAACAGGCCATGCAGACACACTGATCTTGGGTTTCTAGCCTCAAGAACAGTAAGAAAATAAATTTCTGTTATTTAAGCCATCCAGTCTATAGTATTTTATTATGGCAGCCAGAGCTAAGAAAACAGAATATTAGCTTTAAAAAGGAAGAAAATTCTGGCACACGCTACAGCAACGAGGAAGCTTGAGGATATTATGCTAAGTGAAATAAGCCAGTCAAAAAAGGCCAAGGTTTAACGCTCAGCAGTTTGTGGGCCCAGTGCATGTGCCCCCAATACTGTATGAGTTCACTCATAATCCTACTCGTTTGAGTCTGACACACCCACAGCTGTCCAGTCCATACAGACAGGGAGTAGAATGGTGTGTGCCAGAGGCTGGGGGACGGGGGAAGATTGGGGAGCTAGTGTTTCATAGGGACAGAGTTTCAGTTTTACAAGATTAAACAAGTTCTGTGGATGGGTGATGGTTGCACAACAATGGGAAAGGGCTTACTGCTACTGAACTGCACATTTAAAAATAGTTAAAAAGGGCAAACTTTATGGTGTGTCTTTTTACCATAATTTTTAAAAAATAAATTCTTTTTAAAAAGTAATACAGTTAACACAGCATGATGCTCACTGATCAGGGGCCTCATCTTCAGAACTTTGGGGAAACCGAGGCAGTAGCTCAGGGGTCAATGTATGGCTCACTGGCCAAACCTGTGTTCCTGGAACACAGCCATGCCCTTTATTCGTTGGGTGTTAACCTTGGTGTGGGGGTGGGGAGGCCATGGCCCGGAGGCCCCATTATACAGTTAATGGGGTAGGTCCACATGTTTTATTTAGTGTCGTAAGTTGATTTGTCACATTTAAATATTTTGACATAAGGAAAGAGGGCCTCCCCTGGTCCTGTTGTCTGGGTCTCCAAGAGTCTAAGCAGGTCTGATGGACGGGATGGTGGGGAGAAAGAATCTCAGATGGGTCCACTGAGGGCTGCATCTTTCTACCTCGTGGCTCTATACCAAGAGTAACTCATTATACCAGTGTGGTAAGTTGCAGTCAACTTTACAAAATAGAAAATACTGGACTACAGGACTTTAATAAGAGTATTTTAATCGACTGTTTCTGTTGCACACGCTAGTCTTGAGGAGGAATACATCTTCTGCAGTCCCAGTCAAAAGACTGTGACAGAGCCCCCACAGGATGAACACAGGGTGGGACACTCAGAAACACTCTGCCCAGGAGAGAGCCGCAGGCCTGCAGGCCTCTGGCTGCGTCCAGGGAAGTTTGGCTACCAGGTAGATGAGGGGCCCAAGCTCCATTCAGCATGGCCACCTTCACCTGGCTGGCTGCCGGCTCACCTGGACCCCGGCAGAAGCCTCCGCCCCACACTTCTTTCTCCTCCACCATCCACTCGTTCAGCCAAACGACGTTTTGACAATGGAAAGTCAGATCTGCCACTCTCTCAGAATGTGCTGGTGGCTTCCCGTTGGATGTGGATAAGCCTGACGTCTTGGATGAGCTGGACATGCGCTGCTCCTCCTGGTCCTGCTGCCTCCTGGCTTCTCCTGGGCTCCCAAACAAGCCGCCACTGCCTTGTGCTCCTCCAGGGTTAGGCAAAGTCTCTTTGGTCTCAGGGCTGGTCCCTCGTGTGATCCAGGTCTCAGCTCAAATGTCACCTCTCAAGCAGGACCTTCTGGGACCTCCTCAGTCCTGGTCACAGCACTTCTGTGGACTTGTAAGCTCTTGGTCCATCTCCCCTACCCACTGGAGAACAGCTCCAGGAGGGCAGCGCTCGTTACAACTGGGATCACAAAGCCTGGGACCATGCTTGGCATGCAGTAGGTGCTTAATAACTGCTTGTTAGTTTAAATGCATGAGGTCTGAGAGCAATCTTCTTTCCTATGAGAGTTCTTGGTCTTAAATTCATAAAGTCATAAATCTGTCTCAAATGTGTTAACTCTCCAAGGGCTTGAAAGGCAATGACCTTAGACAAGTCGTTTGACCTTCCTAAACTTTGGTTTCTTCTTCTACCAAATGAAGATTTGGATCAGAGGAGTCCTGAGGGTCTTTCTAATTATAAAACTCTACAACTATAACAGCATATAACTATTTACCACTAAGTTTTTATTTCTATATTGTTCTCTTCCCCCTGGGAAGGAATAAAAAAGGATGTATTTATAGTGTTTAAGAAAAGAGAGAAAAGCTTCAAACCCTACAATAAAGAAATGTTATTTTCTCATTTCCGAAGTGTTCTGCTTCTGGCGTTTTATGGTTTGATGCTATAGCTTTTAAATGTTTTGAAACATAGTTGACAGCGTAGACCTATTTTGAGAGTCCTAACAGCTTTCTTAAGAGGGGCTATTTGGGTGACAAATGAAACAAATATACACGAGAGGCTTTAGTCTAAGATTAAAGTAACTTAAAAACCCTACTCCCTGGATTCTAAAGAGGAAATATACCAGGATTTCTCTGAGCGTCTTCTGTCTAGACTCTGCTGAAGTGTCTGAAAGTATGTGCCTAATCATTAACTTTTATCATGGACATATCAGGCTTTATTGCAGAAATAATGTAATTATTTGCCAACGTCAGGGGGCAGGAGGATCTGCATGGAGCACTTCACGATTTCTCAGGGAGGTTTTCCTCTTGCACGTTCCAATTATTGCACCCCAGGGAAGGTCATAAAATTGATATCCGGCACCAAATCACTTTTACAGTTGGAAACAGACTCCCTTGGTTGTGAAACAACCCAAGCTACTGTACTTTCATGTTAGAACTAGAACGCGGTTGCAAGAAAATCTAACATCCCATTTGCCACCAGTGTTTTTCTCTTATTTACTTATTTGGTAGCAGTGACACCCACGAGAGTCAGAGTGTCACTTCCTCTCTCCTTGACCTGTAGAGGTGATGGCCTGTGTGTGCTTTCATCAGCAGGGTGTTCTACTACCCACTCTCCACAATCAAACTCCCTCAGGGAAACAGAGTCCAGGTTCTCTCCCTTCTCCAAATCTGAGCAGTTGAAAAGACCAGCTCAGGTGCAGCAGAAGTGAGTTAGTTACCAGCCCCTGATTTTTCTAATCGGCTGTCCCAGCGACGACGTTGGTGGGTGCCTCGGCCCGGCTGCAAAGTGGATATTTACAGAGTAAGACCACTGAGGGATTATTTTTGGTTTTGTCTTGGAAAACGGAAGCTTTTCTTCGCAGCTATTTTACTGATACGTAATTCGCATGCTGTACAGCTCACCCATTTAAAGGTACCATTCTATACTTTTTAGTATATTCATTGAGTTGTGCAACCACCACCACGATCAATTATAGAACATTTTCATCGTCTCAAAGAGAAACCCTCGGCCATCATCTGGGCCCCCCCCCACCACCAACTGTCCCCAGCCCCTGGCAACGATGCATCTATTTCCCACCTCTGGATTCGCCCATCCCAGATACTCATGTGAATGGAATTGTGCAACATGCCATCCTTTGCCTCTGGCCTCCTCCACTCAGCATCGCGTGTTCTGGATCCATCCATGTGGAAGCACGGTCAGAATTTTAATTTAGTTGATGGGTCATGGAATTCAGGAAGGGACGCAGCAGACCCTCTCATGTAATCTTCAACTTTACAAAAGTGAACAGCAGTGCCCAGAGGAGAGGGGACTTGTCCAGGGTGATACGGCCTGACCAGAAGAACGAGGACAAGGGCTTTGGTTTTTTGAAATCTGGAAGTATTTCCAGCAATTCTGAAAAATACCGTGAAAGAATACAATCAACATGCATGTACCCGCCATCCAACTTTGTAATAATTTTTCTACGTTTGCATGTTCTGTCATTTCAAGAAATATAACAGTAATGGTGCCAGGGAAACCTCATCTGTAACCCCCTCCCTGAGCCTGGTCCCCATTTGCCCAGTGGGAACTTCTTTACTGCATTTGGTTATTTCCGTTCATATTTTTATTCGGTTACTACAAACATACATATCTGTCAATGTGCATCGTATTTTGTGCGTGTATTCAAACTTTGCCCCAGCTAGAGTGCAGTCCTCATAGCTCACTGCAATCTCCTACTCCTGGGCTTAAGTGATCCTCCTGGCTTGGCCTCCCAAGTAGCTTGGACTACAGGTGGGCACCACCACGCCTGGCTAATTTTTCTATTTTTTGTTGAGATAAGGATCTCCTTGCACCAGCTGGTCTTGAACTCCTGAACTCAAGCAATCCTCTTGCCTCAGCCTCCCAAAGTGCTAGGATTACAGGTGTGAGCCACTACCCCTGGCTTCTTCTACCTAATTACTTATAGTTCTTAGTAAATTCTAAATGCTAATTTGTTGGTTATAAACCACATTTATCTTTTCCCAATGTGTGGTTTGTATTATCCTTTTGTTTTCATTGTGTTGTTTGATGAATGGAAAGTTTTAACTTTTAAGGAATTATCCATGTTTATATTTATGGTTTGTTTTGTCTTGGTTAGAAAATGCTTTCTTAATACTTCTCCAAACTTTTCTTCTAAATATTTTCAAATCTTGCTTTTTACATTTAATTCACTTTGAATTTACTTTCCTGTTTGGTATGAAGTAAGAATTTAATTTGCTTATCCCGTATTAAATAGTCATTCAGCACCAGAAATTGACTAGTTCATTCTTTTATCTGTAATTTATCCCATCTATATCACAGTATGTAATACCTATATATCACGTGTGGGTTTATTTTGGATCTCTGTTCCTTTATTTTGTTTCTGGGCCAACATCACATATCCTAATTTCAGCAAATTCCTAAGTCCTCATTTCTAGGAGGGTAAATTCCTCATCTCTCATCTTGTTTTTCTTCTATTAATAAATGATCTTAAATAGTTTAGACTGTTTGCTTTTCTCTTTAAACTTCAGGATAAACTTACTAATTCCTCAAAAATCCTTTTTATTAATATTATTATTAAATCATAGCTGTGTACATTAATGCTATCATGGGGTACAAGGTGCTGGTTTTATATACACTTTGAAATATTTTCATCACAACTGGTTAACATGGCCTTCCTGGCATTTTCTTAGTTATTGTGTTAAGACATTTATATTCTACATTTAGTAAATTTCACATGTACCGATCCTTTTGGGTTTTTGATCAGTACTGCATTGAACTAATCTATTAACATGATGTGTGCTGACGTCTTTATAAGAGATCGAATATTCCTGTTCATGAAGATAGTATACAGCTCACCCCTTATGTTTCAACTCACCTATTTTATAAATTATGCAATTTATATATACAATTTTATAACTATAGTTTTATCATTTTCTTTATAAAATAAATTTATGTTTATTCTTTCTTAATTTTCTGTGCTCTCATAAATGGTAATTTAAAAATGACATTCTTGCCTAGTGTATAGGGATACACTTGAATTTTATATATTAATCTGAAATCCAGCAACCATGGCAAATTCTCTTAATTCCAAAAAAATGTATTAGCCCCCAAATTCTCCTGGATTTCTATGCAGATGAGATCATATTATCTATGAACTATGTCAGCTTTATTCTTTCCACCTTGCGGCTTTTTCTCTTTTTCTGTTGTGAACGCACAGGTTCGGATCTGAATCTGTCACATGGTCCCATGGAAATGGTGTCGGGATGTGACTGTCTCATGTCTGACATTAAAGGAAGTTTCTCATTTAATCTTTAAGTGTGGATATTTGTCTAATTATGGGCTATTTCTAGTATGTCTAATTATGGGCTATTTCTAGAAAAAGGGGAATTTGGGGGCTCTTTAGCCTGTTGTTGTTTTTTTTTTGAGACAGAGTCTCAAGCTGTCCCCCTCAGCAGAGTGCCGTGCCATCATAGTTCAGAGCAACCTCCAACTCTTGGGCTCAAGTGATCCTCTTGCCTCAGTTTTTCTATTTTTAGTAGAGAGGGGGTCTCGCTCTTCTTTGGGCTGGTCTCAAACTCCTAAGCTCAAGCAATCCAACCCCCTCGGCCTCCCAGAGTGCTAGGATTACAGGTGTGAGCCACCTCACCCAGTCTTAGCCTGGTTTTAAAAGCAGCTTTTATTAATTACTTTTATTGTATGTGTAGACATTAGATATGCTCATAGAAACAGAAATCAAATAGGTGAAAAGTAGAAATGTCCCTTCCCAACCTCAGCTCTATCCTTAGATGCAGCCACTGTTAATATTTTGTCTTTCCTTCTAGAAATTTTCCATGCATGTGATTTTAGGCCCCTGTTTTGTCACACACAGAGGTCACACCCTACATACCATTCTACAATTTCCTTTTTTTTCAAATAAGTATTTGGACCTTATTCTGTATTGGTCCACTTCGGTCTCTTCCACAGCTGCAGAGCGTTCACCCTACAGATGCCCACGCGTGTTCGGCCAGGTCCTGAGGCTGCCTCCCTCTCTGTTTATTAGTCCGTCCACTGTTACAAACACTGCCTTGATGAACGTCTTTGGATGTAGAGCTTCCTGTGTGTGTGTGTGGTCTGTCTGCAGGATTAACAGGAAGCCTCGCTCGATGCAAACTCCGTGTTCTAGCCCTGCACCCCTTTCCAGGGGCCAGGAGGGCTCTGCACCTGCTTTGGTTAACACCCTCCAGGATGTGTGTTGGTTCCATCCTGGCATGAAGGCAAAACCAGGGGCACAGAGAGAGACAGCTCACCTTCTGCAGTCTTCCTGGGGACTGGTGCTGCTCTGGGCCTGCCTCGGCTTGGGCTGACTTTGGACCTGACTAACGGAGCCTCTAGGAGCCAGGCATGTCCTCCTTCCTGTCCCATGGACCACCTCCCCTGGTCCCCGGCCTCCTCCCCATCTTCGAGGACTCCCTGAATGTTGGACTTGGTTCCAGGGTACCTGCTACTTCTTCCTCTCAGATGACTTGCCCTCTGCATCCCCGGCCCCCTGCATCTGTGACACTGGTTTCCTCTTTCCCATAATAACCTACAATCTCCCCCAGCCTCAGACCTCACTTCAATCCTCAATCACAGCCCAGAGCCACTTGGGCCTTCAAAGTGTACTTACTCCGCTGACAGCTCGTTCTTGAAAAATGACAATCAGATCATGTTATTTCTTTTTAAAGATCTTTCTAAGGCTTAGCAAAATCCAAACAAAAAATCCAAACAGCACACCATGGCCTGACACTCATGCCCTCCCCCAGACATGGGACCTCCAGGCTGTCCTTCCCTGGACCAGCTCCCCACCCTGAACCCCAGCACCTTCTCACCATGCAGTCACAAGGAGAGATGCCCTCTTTTGTCCTTCATGGCCTTTATCAAGTTGTCCCCACAGGAGGAATGACCCCCTCCACCTGGGGGGGGTGGGGCGTTCCCCCCAGGTGTAAGCTGGTGAATCTTCCCAGCAGGTGTAGCAAAAGCTCCACCAATTAGGCCCTCCTTTCTTCCCTCTGGAATTTGACCCTTGTGTGCACAGGTGGCATTAAATGTGCAACACAGCAATAGAGCAGATTTATTTCAAAGACAACAGAAGACAGTGTCACCTCCATCCCCACCCACTTTCTCCTGTGCCCTCACCCCTTCACTCTGGTGCTCCCTCTGCTGCCCCCACTCCTTCCCATCTTACCCCCTCCCCCTACTCCTGTCCCCTCCGTCCCCACCCCTTACTCCTGTCCCCTCACTCCTGTCAGGCTTTCTTTTCTCCAGCCTTGTGTGTGTTCAGCTATCCCTTCCATCCTGTGGGCTCCCTGTGCCCTCCTGCAGCCCCCTTTCTCACTGGTTTGGCCTAATTTCTGTCTCTCGCACTCAGAGCCCTGACACCCTCTCCTGGGGCCAGGCCAGTCTGTGCGGCCCCACCCTCCCTTTCCTCAGGCCCAACTAGAGTCTGCACACAGGAGCTACTATAACATTTGATGGAGGGGTGACAAGGACTAATAAAGAATCCACGCTGGGGGGTCATAGAAAAAGATCAGGAGTGAGGCACGACCATGAATCACATCACACACTTCCTCTGGGCAGACGCACGGCTTCCAGGAGGCTGGGGCAGGATGAAGGGAGCATCTGTGCCCCGAGTTACTCGGAATCGGAACTCCCCCACTGACCGCCCTCAGCACTGCGGGTTACATCAGTGGCCAACACACGGAATGTGTCTTTCTTTTGATGAAAGGGAAGTTTTGCTTGAGAGCGTGGGACAGTTACATATCTATCTGAGTCTCTAACCTTTTCCTAACTGCTACAGCCCACGTGTTTTGTGTCTGCTGTGCCATTACACTGATTCATTCTTCTTTTTCAACGCTGATTTTTGCTGTACTCCAGTGACCAATATGAAAATATGAAAATGACGGCTGACTTTACTCTGCTGAATAAAAGATGACTGTGCACACGCTCCTGGGAGCTCACCCCGGACTCCGTGAGGGTAGTTTAGTCAGGGGGTCTTCCCCACTTTGCCCAGGGCCAGCACACGGCAGGAGCTCGGTGGATATGTGTACAGTGGCCGGATGGAGTGGCTTCTGGTTTTATTAAAAGCTAGCTTCTAAAGGAAGCAAAACCATTTCCTCCCTTGTTCTGGACAGAAGCTAGAACCAGGATAATACAGTGTCAGGGGTGACAGTCACCTCCTCCAAGTGCCCATCTGGGGCTACTCCCGACACATCATGCTGGCAGCCTGCATTGCTTTGGATTTGGGCAATTTTTCCTGGTGTTAAGCGAGAGACCCTACTGCAGGTGAAGACAAAATAAATCTGCTCTTACACATGCTTACTTCTCAAATGCTTAGAGGCGTTCCATCCTTTTCTCTGGGGTGACTTCCCCACTCCAACTCCCATGGCTCTGAGCACCAGCTCCTCCCCTGGAGACCCCCCCCTGCTCAGCCTCTAGGTGGTGGGCTCCCAGGCCTGGGATTTTGCTTTTTCTCTCATGACCTCATATTCTCCTGTCCCCTGTGTCCCCATGACTTTACACTTCGTCAGTAAGCTGATCTCTTCCAAGTTTCTACCTGTGGCCCTGACATCCGGTCCACGCTCCAGACCCACAACTCCCATCATCTATTTGGCACCCCCTGAATTCCCCGCAGCACCAAGGCTTATTGGTTCTGTCTCCAAAATACAGCATTTCTCAAACCCCCCGTCGCTCGCTTTCTCTCCACAACTGTCACTGTACACCAAGTCCCAGAATCTCACATCTGAACTATTACAGGAGCCCCTCCTCACTCCTGGCATAAATCTCTAAGATAACTTCCTATAGGACCTGGAATAAACCCCAAACATGGTCAGCGTGACCGGCCCCGCCTAACCCTTCAACTTTGTCCTCTGCAGTCATCACCGTCCATCACTCTGGCCTTATTTTGGCTCCCTGGGCAGACCAACCTCCCCCTGCCACAGGGCCTTTGCATATGCTGTCTGGGGTCCCTCCTCTGGCGATGGTTGTCTCCTTCCACCCCAGTAGATACCTTCCCAGGTCCCGCTATCCTCCCATGCCCCCTGGAGTAATCCATCACCACACATGTACTTGTTTACATGTCTTTGTGGTGCATCTATCTCCCTCATTGACCCCAACCCCCATGTGGGCAGGAATGTGATCCGTCCCTGTCCTCCTCCTCAGCACTTAGGAACGCTGCCGGCATGTCGGGTATGGAATGTGCTAGTGATTCCAACATGCGCTTCCAGTCACTATCTGCTCCTGGTGACCAGAGGGCCAAATGCATCATCTCAAAACCAATCTCATCCCCTCTCTCCCCAGCCTGTTTCTCCTCCTGCAACCTAGGCCTCAGTGAGCAGCCCATGACCCAAGGAATAACCAGAACCCCCCCCCCATCTGAGGGGTCAAACCAAGTCCCACTCATTCTACGTCCTCCACAATCGTGTGTCTGTCCCCTCCTCTCCACCTTTGTGGCTCTGAAGGCCTTTGACAACCCTCAGTCCTCACACCCTGTGTTCCTTCTGAAACTTGGACCCTCCCTTCCTTCCGTATGACATCTTTGCCTTGTCTGACCTCTCCTTGAAAACATCAGGCCTCCCTGTGTCCCTGGTGGGGCAGTATCTCGGGTGGAGAACAGGCGGGAGGGGCCCAGGTGACCTCTCTTGGCCTCCTCACCCCTTTCCCCAGACAGGACTACTCCCACAGTCAGTGCATCTGGGAGAAGGGACTGGGCCCCTGTCCATGCTGGCGCTGCCCACTCCTCGGTGCTCGGCGGGTGGCAGGAACAGGTCTCCACAGTGTAGTGCAGGAGGCCTAGATGTGGCCATGTGCTGCCTGGGGCCTCCCACCTTAGGGAAGCCCTGGAGAGGCTAAGCGGTGCCCTGTGGAAGCCCCTTCATTCAATAACAAAAGCGATGCTTTGTTTTGAATGTTCCCAACACAAAGAAATGATAAAGGGGGCAGGTGTGGTGGCTCATGCCTGTAATTCCAGCACTCTGGGAGGCAGAGGTGGGTGGATTGTCTGAGCTCAGAGTTCAAGACCAGCTTGAGCACAGCGAGACGCCACCTTTACAAATAGAAAAACTAGCCAGGCATTGTGGCAGGTGCCTATAGTCCCAGCTACTTGGGAGGCTGAAATAAGAGGATCACTTGAGCCCAAAGAGTTTGAGATTGCTGTGAGCTATGATGCCCCAGCACTCTACCAAGGGTGACAAAGTGAGACTCTTTCAAAAAAAAAAAAAGAAATGACAAATGTTTGAGGTGATGGACTTGCCAGTTGGCTTGATTCAATCATTACACATGTTTGCAGGTATCAAAATACCACACTGTGCCCCATAAATAAGGATTAATTATTACCTGTCAATTAAAAATAATAATAAAAACAGAAAGAAAATGATACTTTGGTTTCTGTCTGCCTGTGCTCCTACATATCTCTTAATCACTCTGCAAAATAGGGACAATTCTGGTATTTACCTCCTGGAATATTGATTTTAAATGTAAGTTAAAAGGAATGGTATGTAATCCTAGCACTTCGGGAAACTGAGGCAGTCAGATTGCTTGAGCTCAGGAGTTTGAGCCCAACCTAAGCAAGAACAAGACTCTGTCTCTGTTAAAAATAGGAAAAACTAGCCGGGTGCCGTGGCTGGCGCCTGTAGTCCCAGCTACTTGGGAGGCTGAGGCAGGAGGATTGTCTGAGCCCAGGAGTTTGAGGTTGCTGTGAGCTATGATGACCCCAGACCAACAGCACTCTACTCAGGGTGACAGAGGGAAACTCTGTATCAAGAAAAAAAAAAAAAGACGTGTGAGGCCTTAGCAGAGCATCAGGCCCAGAGGAAGCGCTTCAGAATGTTAAATATCATTGCTGTTATTGTTATAAACTTACTTGGGGGAAAGAGGGATTGTTACCAGCTCCGGCAGACCCCAGCAGTCTCCAGTGTGAAGCCTCCACATTCCACAGGAGGGAAAGAGTGTTGAGTTAGTGAGTCCTAAAACCACAGAAGGATCCGCCACATTGGAATGATGCTGCTGATAAAGCCAAACCCAAGGTCTCCGAGCAGCGGCCTCCCATTTCCTCAAAGCCTTGAAATCCAATCACTTAATCTCGCAGTGAAGGCCGAAGGCTCCGGGCCCTTATCTTCCTGCTGTTGGCTCCTTCCGCCCCCCTCCCGGCCAATCTTCCCTCCCCCTTCTCCTTCCTCCTCCTCCTCCTCACTAGGGCCGAGACCTGCCAGGTCTACCTCCGAGTCATCTCTGATTCGCCCTCCCCCGCCCCTGCCCCGCACATCTCTGGCTGATTTATCAACCATCCCCAACCCACTGCTTCCAACCATCCCTCACTCTGCTGTCAGGGGCCTCTTTGGTCTTGTGGGCCTGTCTGGGGAATCTCTGCTGCTCCTGGAATAAAGATCAGACAAGTCTGTGAGCTCCCGAGCTTCTCCTCACGCCCCTCGGTAGGGAGAAGGGACTGGCCCCTGTCCATGCTGGTACTGCCCCACCAGGCCTCCACTTCCCGTTCCTCTGCCGGCTGTGATGTCTCCAGAGGTCACTGTTGTATTAACCTTTCCAGGCTTAACTGGAGCAGCAAAGATTCTTAGTTATAAATGGCAAAACTGACTCCGGTGAAGGCAGTGGTTCTCAACCTTCCTAATGCCGTGACCCTTTAAGACAGTTCCTCATGTTGTGGTGGCACCAATTATAAAATTATTTTCGTTGCTACTTCATAACTGTAACTTTGCTACTGTTATGAATCGTAATGTAAATATCTGATATGCAGGAGACCCCCCAAAAGGGTCGCGACTCACAGGTTCAGGTGGGGCAGCGGCCACAGGGACGCTCCAGGACAGGCTTCACAGATAGGCAGGACCCTCACTCCCGTACCTGGGGCGTTTCTGGCCCTCAAGGTGCACTGAACATTGCATAGGACGTGACCAGAGTGGGAAGGTGGGTGAAGGGGACAGAGGCCCTCTCTGTATGATCACTGTAACTTCCTATGAATCTATAAATATTACCAAATAATTAAAGAGGGCCGGGCGTGGTGGCTCACACCTGTAATCCCAGCACTCTGGGAGTTGGAGGCAAGTGGATTGCTTAAGCTCATGAGTTTGAGACCAGACTGAGCGAGAGCGAGACTCAGTTTCTCATAATAGCCAGACATTGTGGTGGGCACCTATAGTCCGTCCCAGCTACACGGGAGGCTGAGGCAAGAGGATCACTCAAGCCCAAGAGTTTGAGGTTGCTGTGAGCTCTAATGGCACAGCACTCTATTGAGGGTGACAGAGTAAGACTGTCTCAGGAAAAAAAAAAAGTGTTAAAGAAAGTAAGCAAAGCCATGCAGTGACCAGGGGAGACTGGCTGCCCAGGGCAGGGTCAGGCCATGCCTACCCACAGGGCCACAGGCGACAATACCGCTGCTCACAAAATCTCCACTGGCAAAATCTCTGTATAATCCCTCCTCCCAAATGTGCCATTCAAGAGCCCAGGTCTCACAGCCTCAGGGAGAGCGAGTCCGTTCCCCTTAGGCTTCTGTGCAGCGAAGTGAGGGATTCCTCCCGCCAAGGCTTCCACATGGGCAGTGGCAGCCAAAACAGATGCCAGGAGACCAAAAATAAGGGACAAAAGTCCTCCTCTGAGAGAGTCTGTGGCCTTGGTATTTTGCCCATATCAGCACACTGTGCCAGCTGTGTGGCCACCTGGTGTCAGGTGTGGAGAGAAGCGCTGCAGACAGCAAAGCGCACGGGGAACCCGCCTCCGGAGCTCTGTCCTGCTTGTCGGTTAGTTACCAGGTTGCCGGCTCCACCCCGTCAGGTTTCTGGCTCATTCATCGTGAATGACACCATGCTGGAGAACATCCCCCTACGCAAACGCAGAATCAACAGTAAAGAGGGTCCCTCCTCCCTCCCACGTCTCCCAGCGACTTTCCCCTCCGTCCCAGCTGTGCCCCGGCTTCGGACTTTTTGTTGCCTGCTACCATTTTTCAGTTTCCCCATCACGTGCTTTGCGATCCTGAGATGACCGTCTGAGGTCTCCGTCAGCCTCGCACTTGTCTGGGGTTAGGTAACATTTATTTTTTCCTTTTGGGGACCTGTCCCTTGAGAAGCTCCCCATAGAATGATGTTTCTCGTCACTGCCCGTTCTTCCCTCATTGGAAAGAAAGTCATTTGTAATCCCACAACCAGAATCCAACTTTTCTGAACTCATCTCCCCTCTTGAGATGCACATCTTAGAATCCCAAGTCTCCTCAATGCCTTTCGAAATCTCTGATGCTGACGAGGAGAAAACACATCCAGGTGACACAGAGTGTATAATGGACTTGGGGGACTTGCCAGGGGAGAGGTATGGGTAAGGATCACAAACTACCTGGTGGGTACAATGTACACTACTCAGGTGACAGGGACAGTAAAAGTCCTGACTGCACCACTGCAGAATTCACTTATGTAAAAAAACAAACAAACAAAAAACCACTTGTTTTGAGATAAATAGAAATAAAATAAAATAAAATAAGAAAGCACACCCAACCCTGCCCATGTTCTCCTTCTTATGTATCACAAGCCTCAAGATTACAGTCACTTACTTCCAGGTTTCTATTATTTCTTTTTGGCTCCCTTCCCCTCTTACGTGGCCTTTCTCCAGGAGACGTGAAATTGTTAACAAAGCAAGTGGAGAGTTGGTTGGAAGTCCCAGAAATCTAATTTCCACACCGCAGCAAAAAGATTTTCTTAAAACATGAAGCAGATCATGCCACCCCCTCTGAACTCTGAAAACCCCTGTCCTGCTCCCCAGCTCTGTTCCACACCTCTCCCACCTGACTATGTCCAACTCTATCCTGCCCCAGGACCTGTGCACTCACTGTTTCCACTACTCAATGTCCCCTCCTGGGCAGGCTTCCTTTGTGGGTCCCCATCAGTTACGGCCCACCTCAGAGTACCTAAATTAACTTGTAGTTATTATATTCACTAGGCCGTTTAATTGGTTTTGGCTTTTGTTTGCTTCCTGTCATTCAAATGTCAGCTGCAGGGTGGGAAGGACCACGACTTCTGTCAGGTGTCCCCAGCACCTATCCCAGCACCTGGCTCACAGCTGCTGCTCAGCAGGAATCTGATTTTGCCTTTAGCACCTGCCTCGCCTCACCCCCCGCTCTCTGCCCATCTGGGGAGCTCTGTCAGAGTCCGGGCAGGACTCCTGTGCGTAGGTGGCCCGCAGCATGTTCTGATAACAGTGTGACTTCTGTCCTTCTCTTGTCATTGCCCTGAGCCCCTCTTCATCCCACATGCCTCAGACCTATGGCCTGGTCTCTCCGTTTCGGATAGGGCACCCTCCTGCACCTCCCACTTCCTTCTCAGGCTCATTCCACACCTCTGACCTGTGAGGCCGCTTTCTGACTGCTGTCCTAACTGCTCCCCGTGTGACCCACTGGTCCTTCCTGTCTTCTAATTCTCTCTGCATTGCACGAATGTCCTCCGCGGCAACCCGAATCGCAGACTCCTGAGCGTTTCCTCCCTCCTTTGCAATACGCAATCTAAAGTGTGTCCTTGGGCAAACATAGTCCTGTCCCCAGCCCATGTGCTCTACCTCTAGCTAAGAGCCTCTTTATTTTGGTATCTTAAGGCATGCAGGACTCAGGAAGTCAAAATCCAAATAACCAACCATTCCCACCCCTCAACTTCTCTTTCAACTGTTTCAACATCAGCAGGGAGAAGTTAGGGAAACCCCCCAGCCTGCTTCCTCCACTGGTGGGCCCAGGACTCGGTACTCTCCTAATAGTACTGCAGGGACCAGTGGCCTCTGGGTGGACAGTGCCAGCAGACAGGTTCTAGAGTGGCTCTTTCAGATAACACTCCACGCAGACAACACATCTTCAAGACCATGTGAGAGCCAGTCAGTCCCGCCATGCTGCTTGGCAGAGTGTCCCTGTGACTCCTCTCTTTCCCCTAGAAAGAACTTCCTTAGCCCTGCTTCTCTCCAGAAGATGTGCTCTCTCCCAGGGCTCCCCGTGACCCCAGTAGCATGTGCCTTCCTAGTTTTCCTTTCTTTACGGTACCTTCCTCCCTTCCCCTGCCACTGAACCTGCTTTTGACTCTGCTTACCCTCTGCTAAAATATTAACATGAAATACAATTTGTAAGTCTTTTCTTGCCTTGATCTATCATTCATCCGTCTAATTTGCAGACCCCAGTAACAGAACCTAAGAGTATAGAGGAAAAGTTTTTCCTTCTTGATAAATACAACATTGCTGGTTTTGAAGATGTCCGAGGAAGGGAGCCAAAGAACAGTTCTCCACAACTAGAGAACATCACACCTTCACCACCTCCAGCTCCAGGGAGCAGCCAGGCTCTGTCCTTTTTCTACACCACAGTCCTCTGCTCTCTCCCATCTTGTCCTGAGTTTAGCGTGATCAGAATCTTAGAGCACCTGTTTCTTCCATTCATACTAGATTGTGGGCAGGACCATCTCTGAGGCATCCAGCCCCACAGCTCCGTGTCTAGCACAATCCCCGGACATCTGAATATTTGTCGAATGAATGAATAAATTTTTTTCTGAGAACTCTTCATTTTTGAGGAGCCCAAACTAGCCTTGAGCTGATTTCTCTTCTGTTTGGATCTGGTAACCAGCTGAATCTGCTCCTCTCCTTAGAAAGGCACATATCCACATGCTGGTCATTCCTGTCCCAGGACCTGAGATCTTGGTGTCTTGGCAGGAATGGGTCGGCGGAGAGGGGTTATTAATCCTTGTGGCTATGAGATGAGGCATATGAGGTCATGCTTTGGTACGGCGTGAGGAAGGAAAGGTCATGGCGCTCCTTGGCTTACCACAGTGGTTCAACCCCACCCTCATGCTGAGGACACTTTAAGCTGCTTCCTTCTCACACTTCCACATCGTCTCCTACTTAGGATCTTGAAATAAGGCCTGGCTATTATCAGCAAAGGATGACCAATTAGCATAGCTGATGACCATAGCCCCCTGGTCCATCACCTGGCCAGTGGGAAGAAAACCCTCGCAGGAAGAAAAGCATTCACATTTAGTTTTTGTTTGTTTTAAACTTTGAAATCCGTACAGTTAGGAAATGTCTCTTATCAGTTTCTCTCCAGACTCAGGAAATGGATATTCTTGGGGGTGCTCAGGAGGATACAAATCAGTCTAGAAAGAATTTTTCAAATGGATCCATGCTATGGTGATAAATAGGATATCTCTTTCCCAAAATTATTTATACTATAATAAAATCTTATAGATCAGATTAAATGGCAGGAAAATCAATCTTTAATTAGAGAATATTGTAGGGAGGGAAGTATCTTCCTCTATTCTGTCATTTTCTGTCCCTAGGGTATGCAAATTAGACTGACCAGATACAAATTAACAGGAGAGAAGGCATTTAAATTCTATTTGATGTTAATATTTTAGATTTTACATTATCAGAGGCCTTCATAGAAAAGAAGTGAAGACCCAAAGAAGTGGTTATATTCAGGGGAGCTTATGTATCATTCTTTAAAAACAAAAACAAACAAACAAACAAAAAAATGTTTTTTTTTAATTAAAAAAAAAAATTTTTTTTTTTTGAGTCTCAAGCTTTCACCCTGGATAGAGTGCTGTGGCGTCATAGCTCACAGCAACTACAAACTCTTGGGCTTAAGTGATCCTCTTGCCTCAGTTTTTCTATTTTCAGTAGAGATGGGGTCTTGCTCCTGCTCAGGCTAATCTTGAACTCCTGAGTTCAGGCAATCCACCTGCCTCAGCCTCCCAGAGTGCTAGGATTATAGGCATGAGCCACCAAGCCCACCTGGGCTTATATACCATTCTAACAAAGGGTGATAAAATGCAGAGAATGACAAGGCAAAGGAAGAGGAGTTTTGGCTCCTAGGGGCAGTGAATTGTGGGAATGTAAGCATATGGTGGAAGCTAATGAAAATAAGGGTCATTTAGTAGGTCTGTTTGTGCCGATTCATCTCAGCACCGTCTCCAGCACTAAAGGTTGTTCTGCCTTCCTGGTATGATAGAAGTGGCCCCTTCATGAGGAAAATTATGCTCTGCATTTGGGCAGATAGGGAAAGGCCCCGAGCTTCTACTATACCTGCTTTCCCCAAATGCCTTTGTCTTAAAATAATCCTTGTGCCAATCCTTGTATCTTTAGGGGTGTCAAATTCTGATCCCCTTCACTATGTAAAAGAAATTAGTTATGCTACTTATTGCCCCCAGAAGAGGAAGATTTTCCCCCCAGAGGCAGATTTTTTTTAGGAAACTAAAAGAGGGATCCTTTAAATCAATATTGAATTACTAATATACAAATGGGGGCCTCTAAAATCACGATAAGCATGTTTTTCTCTTACATTAATATTTTCCCTGCTCAGTGAAACTTTTTTTTTTTTTTGAGACAGAGTCTCAAGCTGTCACCTGGGTAGAGTGCCTTGGCATCACAGCTCACAGCAACCTCAAATTCCTGGGTTCAAGTGATTCTCCTGCTTCTGCCTCCCAAGTAGCTGGGACTACAGGCGCCTGCCACAACACCCAGCTATTTTTTAGTTGCAGCCATCATTGTTGTTTGGCAGACCTGGGCTGGATTCAAACCCACCAGCTCAGGTGTATGTGGCTGGCGCCTTAGCCACTTGAGCCACAGGCGCCAAGCCATCAGTGAAACTTTTTAAATAACATGCATATAAATGATTACATACTTCAAAGTCATGATGCTGAAATAAATTATTGTGATGTGACTGCCATTATTTATTTATCTATGTATTTATTTACGTATTTTATTTTTTTGAGACAGAGTCTCACTTTGTTGCCTGTGGCATCATAGCTCACAGAAACCTCAAATTCTTGGGCTTATGCAAACCTCTGACTTCAGCTTCCCAAGTAGCTGGGGCTACAGTCACCCACCACAACGCCTGGCTATTTTTTAGGAGGGGGGTCTCGTTCTTGCTCAGGCTGATCTTGAACCCTTGACCTCAAGCAATCCACCTTCCTGGGCCTCTCAAAGTGCGAGGATTAAGGTGTGAGCCACCGCACTTTGCCCATGACTGCCATTATTCAGAAGTGAGTAAATCATTTAAGACAATGGACATCTTATTTCTAGGTTTCCAAAAACCTTGGCCCTAGAATACCTTAAATGGAGGGGGTGGTGCTCCCTGAGTCTGGGCACTTTGCTGCCACCAGCCTGCCTCTGGTCCCCAGAATTCAGCCTTGGATACAGTACCTGGGCCCTCTGTGGCCTGTGTTAGCACTAAGGCCAGGCCTGCCTTCCCTTCTTGAGCCATCATGCATAACATACAAGGCAAAGGAGCACAGTTTGGGGCAGAGAGAATTAAGTCCGGATCTGGCAACTTCTGTTGCCCACTTGTTCATCAGCTCTCTTGGGCCTTGAGACTGACTCCAGGCGCTGGCTCTTGCTCAGGCTGATCTCAAACTCCCGAGCTCAGGCAATCCACCGCCTTGGGCTCCTCGAGTGCTGAGATTACAGACATGAGCCACCATACCCAGCCAATCGAAACCACATTTTGAATGTACTTATACCATCTCCTAAGTGTAATGGAATTATTTGTGTAATATATCTAAGCAAATTAGGCTAAAATCACAGAAATACCACATACTATAGCCAAAGTAGAGAGTTTTACCTACTGTTATGCCGGGAGCCGAAAACCTAAGAATAAGCTTATTAGGAATATTCATAGCCGATTTAACAGGAATAGTCATAGCTGGAAAGCATTTAAGGGCGAGTAGGGCATTGTTACCCTTGGCTCCAGGAACTTGGCTCCAGACACTAAAAACATCACACCTGTTATCAGAAAACCCCCACCCTAAACTCACCCGCAGGCCTATTCCCCTCTGCCTGTATTTAAATAGCTGTTAAAAAGTAAAGTTTTTGGGAGTTTGATCAGAATCCTGTCTTGCTCCCCGTTCTTCATGTCTCTTGTTCCCTTCTTTCACTCTCTCAGCTCCATATCCTAGGTCCCTGCTGAACTAGCCCCGCGGGCTGGGGCAACTGGTGCCCAGACGTGGGGCCATTGGGGTGTGAAGTCTGAGAGAGCATTGCTTTGGAAAGGCCGGCCGGCACCTTGGATCGCTGCTTGAAGGGAAGAGCGAGACAGATCCGCACCGTGATCACCACTTTCATGAAGAAGTGAGTTAAGATCCGCATTGTGATCTCCACAGGGTTACCCATCTGTGAGTCAGATCCGATTTGGTAAGTGAAGCAACGCAATCATGGGACAAGCATTGAATAAACATGATTTATTCTTACAGGGGCTTAAAGAGTCCCTCAAGACACGAGGAATTCGGGTTAAAAAAAAGGATCTTAAG
>CAUYPK010035902.1:0-28278 GCA_963574355.1 Loris lydekkerianus | reverse complement strand
TCGGTTACTGAGGGATTCTACTGTGTTTCTCAGATCTTTGAGGGATGCAACTTCTTGTCTCAATGATTCAAAATCTTTGGTCATTTGGTCTTTGAATCCGTTGAATTCTTGAGATAACTTTTGGAATTCTAATTCGATCTTATTTGCTATCCAAATCCTGAATTCAATTTCTGACATCTCAGCTATTTGTTTGTGCATGGGGTTTTGTGGTGTTTCTGCCCCATTGATCCTTGGGGGAGTTGATCTACTCTGATTATTCATATTGCTAGTGTTTTACTGTTGATTTCACCTCATGATTGCTTTTCACCGTTGCCTCTGGCGGTCCTCAGAGTTGGGGAGGTGTCTCTCCAAGATTAGACCCCCAGCGGGATCACTCTATTGTTGCTGGATCTTTGTAGGGAGTGACCCTGTGTAGTTCCTCTGGGGTTTCTCTAGTTAGGGAGTTCTGGTTGTGGAAGCAGCTCCGGTGTGCAACACGCCCAGATTCAGCAACAGGGCTGGGGGAGGTGCGCATGGTTCTCTGTGTCTGGCGCCCAGTGTCTTTGGCACAGAGAACCCAAGGCTCTAGCAGTCTCTGGCCAGGAGAAGGGCTCAGCGCAGAGGCACGGAGGGCTCCAGAGGGCACGCAGCTACCAGAGTCCCTGGTCAGATGGATGAGCTAGTGTGGAGGCTGAGAGGACACAGGAGGGGGGATGCAGAGTTGCGTGCCTCCCGCAGTTCCTGGTCAGGGAATGCAGAGCCCCGGTGGGTACAGGTCACTGGTTGGGGGTTGCTGCATAGCTCTTATGGAGGTCTGGGCGGTACCAAGCCCAGGAGTTTGAGGTTGCTATGAGCTGTGATGTCAGGGCACTCTACCCAAGGCAAAAGCCCTAGGCTCCAGTGTGCCAAAACTTTCTCACTCTCCCCCTAAGGATTAGGGCTGTGAGGCAGTTCAGTCCCCGCCTTTAAGCTGCTCAGTCACTAGGTTACTTTGTCCCGCCCATTCCTTGCTCTGGGACCCTGGGGGCAGAGCTTGCCGGAGGAGTTTTTTCACACAATGGCTTTCACTGAGCCCAGCTCAGTGGCTCATTTTGGGGCCCCGGACAATGCCCAAAGTTCTCCACACTTTTGCTCAAGCTCTCCCCAAGGCAGCTCAGCTGAGCGCCAAGTCCAAGAACACCAAAAAAGTTCACAGGTAAGGCCTTTGCAGTTTGCAGTCTCACTGCTGCTTGTACTCACAGTTGCCGGCGTGATTAGGTCGACTGAACACACACAGCCACTTGCCAGTTTTGCACTGTTTTTGTCTTCCTCTTGGGGTCCAGAAGTCCCTTGCTGGCTCCCTGTATCCTCAAAGGGATGATCGTAGGCAGATCTCACTGGCCAGAGATGTCTGGAGTCTTGTCTCCCCAGACTCGCTGTGCCCAGTTGCAGGGAAGCTGTTACTCAGCCGCCATCTTTCCTAGCTAATTATTAAAAATCTAGGAAAAAAAGTTTTTTTAAAAGGGGATTAAACATGTAATCTCACTATAAGGAATGATCACTGTGACTATGACAGTGTATTTCCTATTGCTCTGAGAAGGATCTTTAGGAATTAAAGGGCTTTTCATCTCCAGGGTGATAGTTGGATCAGTTTCACTCTAGGGCAAAGCCCTTCTTGTCTTGCAGGGCCAGTCCCTGAATCTAGAAACTGTCTGTTCCTGCCCTGAGTAAGTGCCATGTCCCATCTTTTGAGTTAATGTGGAAACCCCCTAGGCAACTCAGCCCAGGAGTCCTCTTCCCCCATAAAATTAATTGAATAATTTAATAGATATAAAGTAAGCATCCCTAATCCCCAAATCTCCAATCCAAAATGCCCTAAAATATGAAAATTTTTGAGCACCTACATGATGTTCAAAGGAAATTCTCATCGTGGTGTTTCAGATTTTAGGTTTTTGGATTAAGGACGCTCAACCCATATGCATTCTGGAAATATTCCAAAACCAGAAAAAAGTTCCAAAATCCAAAACACCCTGGTCCCAAATCTTTCAGATAAGGGATACTCAGCCTGTACTTCCTGAGTGCCAGTGATGGGGGCTGGGCACCATCCTGGGCACCAGGAGGCATTGGAAACAAAACAGCAGCATCTGCGCTTCTCCCTTGCAGAGGACAGATCCAGGAGAAAGACGAGGCTCTCCATTTCTCTGGGCCTCAGTTTCCTTTCTGAGTAAATAAGCTTGGGAATGCTGGACCACAAATTAAACATCTTCAGAACTGGAGAAATCACTTGAAACATCAATAGTTTTAAGTAGAAGCATTTCTTCAACCTTTTTTCTTTTGTTTTAATTCTAATAAGCTCTGCATTTTAGTTCTTGGTGTGTTCAAGTGTTTTTGACTATAAGAACATTTAAAATGTTCATGGAATAAAAATGATGTTCTGGGAAAATCTCTCTTGATTATCCAGTGACTACACGTTCCATCCTCACTCCAGCTTGAGGATGGAGAATCTCTTTTCCTGCTATGATAGAACATGGAGATAACTTTGACTGACACTTTCTTGGTAGGCAGTGTATACCAGGCGAGATATCCAGACACTTGGTGCTGCAGTGGGAAGGAGAAACCACTGAGTGGGAGTCGATTTTCAGAAAAGGGAAGCTGAAGACAAACTTCCTAGCCATGCCTCAGACAGGTCCTGTGGTCTGAGCTCCAATCCTTGACAGATGAAATTACTGATTGCCTGTTTGTAGGTCCCAAACTCTGTTCATGATCTGATGTAATTCTGTTAGCTGCCACTCTATGAGAGAGAAAGTTTGGCTTACAGGTGTGAAAACAGAATCAAAAAGGGAAAGTTATTTGTTCAAGGTCACACAAATGGTACTAAAATGATGCCCCCTAATGCAATCGGGTACTTCTTGCACTGTCCTACACTCTCTTTCTGGGACCTAAAATCCCTATTATTTCCTTAAAAGGAAAGGCATGCTGGAAGAGTCACAGATGGCTCTGTGTTTTCTTGTCATCAGCAAAGTAACACAGGCATTAGATGGAGACCAAAAAGCCACCTGAGAACCAGCACATCTACTGTATTTTTCTTTGGCTAGTTTTGCTGCCACTAGATGGCCAGCATGAGTCCATCAATTGTTGCACATGATTTGCTGACTCCCTTGGGCCCCCTTGCCCCACACTCACTTGTAGGCACAGATGGCTGCCTGGCTAGCATCAGTTGAACTGGCTCCTGCCCTGAGCCTGTTTCTAAGTAGCCAGGGTGTGTAAGCCCTTCTGGGAGTCCCCTAGGAAGAAGAAAGGGGAAGAGCTGTCTGTGTTCTAAAGAAAGCCCAAGTGCTCTTCTTAAAGTGAATACTTTACTCTTCTGAGGAGAGCATCCATGGCCACCGGGGTCAGCACATCACAGACTCGCACCCTGCAGCAGACCTCCGGGCAGCATTCTCTCCTCTCCTCTTCTTCTTCCTCAGCCTCAGTTTCCTAATCTGTAAAGTGTGAATAATAATAGCCTTCCTCCATGGTGTTTTTTCCTTTGCCTTCCTGAGGATTGAGCCTGGACTATCTTTAGCTTGATTCCCTGCTGTGTCCCCATTTGTAACCTGAGTCAGCGGTTCTCAGAACAATTGAGGTTCAGGTGTGTTTGGTAGGAGAAGGTGGCAGGGCACGAGGTAAGGGGTCAGAACTTCACTGTCTGGGGTGTCAGAGGGCAGGGGCCAGCCCGACCTTGACCACAAGACAGCAGGGTTCCTGAGGGTCAGCAAAGCACTGGGGCAGGAGGAAGAGGCTTCAGGAGCACTGGAAAGAGGGACAGAGTGGGAAGATTGGGGGTCAGAGCAGGATGATTTCTCTTGGTGCACAAGGGAGCCTTTCTCTGTGGAAGGGAAAATCAGAAAACGACTGCCATGTAAACAGCTACATCACGTACCAATTTTCAAGTACTGGTGTTATCAGAAAAAAGAGAAAGGGAAGGAGATCACATATATCATGAAACCAAGCCATAAATAATGAAAGTACCAGTTACTCCTGAGAAGTATCTGTTTCTAACTGACTCCTAGCTGGGGGAGGGGGAGACAGGTATAAGCAAAAACAGCAACACCAAAGCAGCAGTCCCCTGTGAGAGAAATAACGAAATGCTACCAGATATTTCTACACTAAACTACATGAAGGGCCCCAAGCAGGCTGGGGTCCCTGGGCCCTGATTTGTTTAATGCCTCTGTCCCTTCATTTTCCAGATGACTGAGGGTCCCACAGGAGGCTGGACGCCCACACCTGCACTCTCTGAGCCCACTGTCTCTTTGGAGTCTCAGCTCCCATTCTGTTCTCCTCCCTCTCCTCTACACAGATCCAAATGTGGAAGTCACTCCTCCTCTGTGAATCTCACATCACCAAAAGTTGGTGAAGACTGGCGTACTCCCTGCAGATGTCTTTCCTGGCAGATGCCCTCCCCCTCCTGCTCTGAGTGCCCTGTGGCTGCTCACTCACTCCTCTGGCCCCCATCCTGCCCTCCTTCAGCCTCCTGCCTCCCTCAATTCAGGGAACCTCCTGCCTGCCTCAACTCACCTGTCTCTGCTTGTCAAAATCTCCCAAATGGCAGGTGCCTGTAGTCTCAGCTATTTGGGAGGCAAAAAGAATCTCTTGAGCCCAAGAGTCTGAGGTTACTGCGAGACCACTATGACACCACGACACTCTACCCAGGGTGACAAAGTGAGACTCTGTCTCAAAAAAACAACACCCACCCCCCAATGCCCTTGTTAAACTCAGCAAGTGGCTTGAACCTTTGGCAACATGGAAAGATTCACAGATCTTTTGAAAATTTCCTTTTCCTGTTTCTCCCCCCACACCCTGTTTCTCTAAGCACATGGGAGAAGGATGGAGAGTTCCTCTATTGCTGTCAGCTCACTGCCATCCTGCACACCCCTCCTAACTGTCAGAGTCTGTATGGGTTTTCTCACACTTCGTTTCAGAGTAACTTCACTATAGTAGCATAAAGTTTATAGGCCTATTAATATTTGTTTGCTCTGGAGTTGTTGTGTTCTAACCAGGTAGGCTCTCTGATACCATCCAGCAAAATCAAAGTCAACATGTTTCTTTGACAGTGGCATACCAGCAACAGAGCAGTCCAAGTGCAGGAGTTTCAAACAATACCCTTTTTTAGCTATTCTCATTGTCATGGTCACCTGTACTGAGGGTGCTTGGAATTTCCTTTACCAGGGTACTGCTACAAGAGGTTTGGAGCCCAGGGACTCCAGGGAGAGTGTCCAAGAGGGCCTCTGATGAAGGCAGACTAGGGGCTGAGGAGGAAGAGGGCAGGTGGGAAGACCCAGGGGAGAATTATGCAGTAGAACTTGAGGAATGGTGAGAGCTGACATCCTCTTTTTAGTTTCTTGTCTGCACAATAATCCTCACATGAGACCCTCCAGCTTCAGGAGGTATATAAATCTTGAGGAGCTAATCTGAGCAGTGCTTCAGGAGCAGTGGGGAAAGTGAGGAACAAAGCCCTGGTCTGCAGCAATATGAAGGGGGCAGTAGTCCAGCGAAGAGAAGGGGACACAGATAGTGTTGCCACCAGCCAGAGATGCAGGATAGGAACTGCAGGAGGACATGGACAGTTGCCCTGCAGGCCTGGTGGACAAGGTCGCAGGGTTGATGGTTTCATCTGTGTGGCCCTAAAATATCTTGAAAGGTTCAGAAGGGAAGGGCAAAACATCTTCAAGAATTTTAAGACCATATATGGAGGTGGTCAACATAAGGAACTAGGCCTACTGTACTGATATGTACATGTGGTGCATGTCTGGTCAAATGCATACATTAGTAGCAAGTGATATGCTCTTGGGCAATGACCCCCACCAGGCCAACTATCAGTTTTTTCACCTGCAAAATGGGAATGAAAACAGTACCCTCCTCCTAGGTGATACTATGAGGATTACATGAGATTATGTTCCAAATAGCAGCTCAACGTGATGTTGATGCATGGGAAGGTCTCACTAAGTAAATGTCTACTTCTGCCATACTGAGGATGACGATCAAAACTGAAGGTATGGGCTGGACCAAGGAGATGAAGAACTCATATTAGTGAAATAACTGATGGGTCAACCTAGGGGACACATATCAGCCTAGGAAGTTATTCAAATGGTTGTAGATCAGAAAGAGTCCAGGCTGTTAGCTTGACTTTGCATCTCTTCAGCCTGTGATGGAAGGTTTGTCAGAACATGTGGTCTCTCTCCTGAGACCATCATAGCCACAGTGTCCCCTCTACAAAGAGCACTCTTGGCCAACAGTGAGAATAGGAAGTGATGAGCAGTGCCCAGTTCACTGGTCAACTTCAGCGGAAGGGGAATTCTCTCAGCCATTACTGCAATTTCCTAAACTGGAAACTTGGCCAAGTGGCCTGAGCTTAGAAAGGGGCCTTTACTTGTCAACCTGCAGTAGTATGCTTGGGTTTTAGGTGGGGTCTCACTCTGAGCTTCTACCATGGCACAGGCTTGTGTGTTGTTCTTGTACTGACTCAAGGAACTGCTGACAACCTTCTGACTCACCAGCTCTTCCCACAGCTTCTCTGTACAATGAGTCCCTCTGCCCCAAGAGCTAACCAGTGATAGAAATCACAACCAACAGTTATTAAACACGTTCTAGGTGCCAAGTGTTATTATATCATCACAAGAGCCCTGCATGGAGGAGTGTGCATGGGTTATCTCCCTGTTACAGAGGAGGAGCCTAGCCTGCCATATCTGGATAAATGTCTCAAGGTCACATTTAGTAGGTAGCAGCTAAAATACAAACCCAACCTCTATGGATCCCAAGCCCGCATTCTCAACTACTGGACTACCAAGACTGAGCAGCCCTCAGCCCACTTAATTTAGGGCTTGGATCAATATTGTAGTTAATTCATTGAATAAATGCCCATCTGGTATGATTTGAAAGGTAGAAAATGGCTGTTTATTTCAAGAAAACAAGTGAAAACAACTAAAATACAGTCCCTATTTCCTGAAATTCCTATATTACTCATTTCCTTGGATCAATACCTTAAGACTTCATGAAAATGTTATCTGCTAGGGAAGAAAACTGTACTTATTACATATGTACTCCATACCAGGGCTTTCCTCATGTCCAGGAGTCACTGCCCAGGAGAACATCTCCATTCCCCTGTTTTGACCATCACCCGTGCCCATGACCCCAAAATTCTCTGTTCTCTTTCCTGAGCTATACTTCTAAAAATATATATTTTATATAAGAAAAATATATTTTATATACTTTAGAGATACTTAAATATTGGGCTATTAATAAATACATATTGTATATATTGACCATCCATATGGAACTATGCCTACTGCACTGATATGTACATGTGGTGCATGTCTGCTCTATGAAAATCAGTTCAACTCAAGAAAGTGGTCAATGCAGGAAAGTGGTTGATGGAGGTTCTACCATATTTTTTATACTCCTTTTCTCCTGAGTTAAACTCTTATCCATGCAGTTTGATGATATCTTCACCCAGCTATACTTTTGGCTCTTGTGAACCTCAAAACCAAACGTGCTTTCTTTTATCCTAACAAGTTCTTTGACTTCTCTATTTTAGCCAGTGTCATTTTCTCCATCATCCAGGCTGGAAAACTCAATCATTCAGGATTCTCCCTTCAGTTTCTCAGTCTACAGCCAACCAATATTTAACTACTATAGAGTCTACCTTTGGCATGTTCCTTAGAGCCACAGTTTTATCCTTGTTCAAGTGCTCATACCAATAACATCCTTCCCATCCCTCCAGCACCAGTTGGGCACAGCTCCTGGACTGACTGCTGGCAGTCTGGGTGCCCACCTGTATCCCCTCTCCACATAACTACAGCTCTGGCCACATGTGAGGTCTCCCACCCCTGAACCTGGCCAGCAGCCCATCATCAGGGTGGCTGTAATCTACTCTTATGCTGTCTTCCCCCATGCCCTTTCCCAAATAAACCTGAATCTCCCTGACCCCACCAGTCCATGCAGTCCCTTCCTCCTTTGGAATGTTCTCTCCCTTCTCTCCACATAAATACCCCTTAATTTTTATTCTTCAGGACCTCTTGAAAACTCATGTTCACCAAGGCCTTTGATGGTTGCCCTTCAATAGCTCTGCACCAGACACAAAGAGCAGGCTTGAGGAGAGAACTTCAAGCCTGAATCCAAACCCAGCAAGAAATCAGCCTGAATTGTGGTTAGAATGCACAAGAAAGTGTCAGAGTCCTGCCCCGAGAGCAGTGTCCACGAGACCTGTGGAAACTGGCAGCAACTGAAGAAATAGAGTTAGAAGCCATGGCAAAGAAATACACGAGACATAGAGTAGAATTAAAAGTGGGAGCTCAGGGGTCCATTGCTGACATGGGATTCCAGCAATGGCCCAGAGTGTTTGCTCCACTCTGATTTTATTGAAGTCTATTTGCCCAGAGGGTAAGATGAGGGAGGGAACAAAGACTTCAGCAGTCTCTCAGATTAATCATATCAGCTTCTATTGTTATTATTAACGCTAAGGATAGCCTTCAATAGTCTGAAATCTGAGCCTTGTATTGGAAGAGCCTCCTGCTTGAGGTCACACACACAGATTTCTAGGGAGGTGTTAAACTCCACTAGTTCTTTGTGGAGTAAAACACCATCAGTGTTAATCTCCTATGAGGGTTCAGTGGGAGGGAGGCATTTTCCTCCCATCACCACCACAGAGGATTTTCCTCTGCTATGAGGGATATAAGCCCATATCTCAGAGCTCCAGCTACTCCCTTGGTCTCTGCCCCAGGCAAATGCAAATCTCCACAATGGGTATGTGCTTTGCCTGTTTAACTGGTAGAAAATGCCCCAGAAGATGTATCTTTCCTTAGGACTTGTCATAGACTCTTCTATGACTATTATTCTCCTCAGAGTGCTCACAGACCCAGCAGGGTGTTTGTAAGCTGTGCCTGCAACAGGCTAGAATTTCAGAAAAGGCAAGCAGCTTGCTAGCAAAGGCTAGTTTAAACGTAAACTAGTTGACTTTTCTTTGTTCCGACTCAGCTTACTTTTTAGTTTTCCTCTTTTTCTGGGGGTGCTTTCCTTTGCCAAGAATGGGGTCTTCAGTATCCATTCTCCCATCAAAAAAGCAATGAACTGGAATAATAAACATCAAGCTCAAGCAGCTAACGTGCCAGCCACATACATTAGAGCTGGTGGGTTTGGATCCAGCCCGGGCCTGCCAAACAACAATGATAACTACAACCAAAAAATAGCCAGGCATTGTGGCGGGCGCCTGTAGTCCCAGCTACTTGGGAGGCTGAGGCAAGAGAATCAATTAAGCCCAGGAATTGGAGGCTGCTGTGAGCTGTGATGCCAGGTCAATAGCTTGAGGCTCTGTCTAAAAAAAGAAAAAAACATCAAGCTGACTTGGAAGTCAGAATGACGTGTGTTTGAATCTCACTCGTGGCCTTTGTTAGCTATATGGTTGTAGTCAAATTCTCTGGGTAGTAATTTCATTTTCTCAAGGGCAAAAAAATGGGAACAATGATACCTCTTTTGAAAGACTTTTGTGAAGATTAGAATGAACCAGGGTCGGTGCTTAATACCTGATCCTCAACAATGGGGCCTGTCACTGGGTGTTTACCAGCACTTCCAGACGCTAAAGCATCATGTACATTGGCTCTGATTATCTCCCACTTCCCTTTGCTCCTCCCTTAAAGCATTTAAAGAAATTTGCCATGTTTTCTACATGTTTTAAGATGGTCTTCTTTTAAGTCTAAATTGTGAACTCCCTGTCCTACAGACTATTTCTAATTTTGCTGAGCCTAGCACTTGGTCCATCACACAGAAACGGCTCAGGAAATGCTGAATTTGGTAAAATTAAGGAGGAAAGAGGTACCCCAAGCAAGCGTGGAGCATCGGAGTGGTGCCCTTGGGGCCCCTGCAGGGGGATCCCTTGGACAGCTAAGGGGCAGCTTGAGAACAGGGAGGCCCCAAAACACAGAGCAGCTGAGGATATGGCCCCTGACCAAGGTATTCGGAGTTTTCCAGCTTCATGACTGGCCCAACTGAAATGGATGCTAAGAGGCTGCATGCTGCCACATTGTGAGGGGTCCCTGTGAAGCAGAGCCTGAAGCCACCTAGGTCAAGTTCAAGTTCAAGTTCTGTCTCTCACTAGCTCTCTGAGTCTCCATTTACTCATCCATTAGGTCAAATAAGAATGACATTGCTGCACTAACTCTGTAGAGTTTTTGAGACAATGACCTGTAAGTGAAGTTCCTGATATAAAGTTTTTTATCTTTGAGTCCAATGACTGAGATCTGAGGGAAAATGACCAAAGGGCAAGATTAACCTAATCTGTAATCCCACAGAAACCCTACTTTATTACATCACCCCTTTGGTTATAGGAAACCCCCTCATAGTCCCTGTCCTCCCGTGGGGTATTAATGCAGATACCAACTACTGGAAGTGATGCTCTAAATTGTGTGTCATAACCACTTACACTGGGGCACTGCAGGCTGGAGGGAGCCTGCAGGACACAGGCTATGTCCATGCTGCTTAGAAATCAATGCAAACTAAGACATAGCGTATATACTCAAGTATAAGCCGAGTTTTTTTGGCAAAAAATTTGTGTCGAGTTCGGGTTTTTTGGCACAAATTTTGTGCCGAAAAAACTCGGCTTATACTCGAGTATATAGGTACCACAGTGGTTAAGGTGCTGCCTAGGTTAATGCTTGAAGCAAGCCAACAATCTAGGCTTGCCTGACTCCAAAATCCATTCTCTCTTCCTGAGGCCATTGTGACTCAAAGATTCCAGCTTTCAGAGAAGAAATGAATTAATAGATTGGTGTGATCAGAAGGAATAATCATTGCATGCCCTTAATGACCAAAAATTAAAACCTAAAAAGCCCAAACTCTTCACTGATAGGCTGCCTGTCATCCACTTCTGGCAGCTGAGGAATCACTCCTGCCCCTGCCCTCGTCTAAAAAGAGGAACAGAGCTGAAACCTGGCAAAAATCTCTCCCCATGTCTGATCTCTGGCCTCTGTACTTTGGGGAAAGAGGAGAAATGAGTATCCAGAATCTTGCCCTCCAACTGAGGCCTGAATTAGCATTACTGGAAGCAGAACAGCATGAACAGAGGGAGGTTTCTAAATCCCAAGCATACACAGTAGGTGTGTGTGATGCCCCATGGCATGGGACTCTGACTTATTTGAAAGGGAATACCCCTTTCAGCACCAGTGTGTGTGCTGAAGGAGGATGCAGCAACTCAGGGCTCAGAGGGGCTGCAAACATGCTGGGGAGAGGGCACGGCTTCCACTCAGAGGGGTAGGCTCACAATTTGGTACTGGTCTGTTGACTTCAGAGATACAATTAATGTGTACCATTGATATTCAGCATTTAAGAAGTTTAGAATTGGTCAGGTATGATGGCTCATGTCTGTAATCCCAGCACTCTGGGAGGCTGAGGCAGGTGAATTGCCTGAGCTCAGGAGTTCAAAACTAGCTTCAGCAAGATCGAACTCCTGTTTCTGCTAAATAGAAAAAACTAACTGTGCATTGTGGTGGGTACCTGTAGGCCCAGCTACTGGGGAGCCGAGGCAAAAGGATTGCTAGAGCCCAAGAGTTTGAGGTTGCTGTGAGGTACAACACCACAGCACTCTACCGAGGGTGACAGAATAAGACTCTGTCTCAAAAAAAAAAAAAAAAAAAAAAGAAAAGAAAAGAAAAAGAAAGCTTAAGATCCTCATAGCAGCACCCAGGTACAGTCTGATGGGTTTAATCTGAATAAAAGGACCAGGCGCTGGAAGAAACAGGGGCCTCTGGTGCCTATAAAACAGGGCAGTGCTTCATAGAATGTAAGTACCAGAAGCAATGTTGGGATTAGTCAGTCAATCCTCTTCATTTTGCAGGTAGAGAGACAGAGACCCAGAGATGTGATGTGCCCTGCCTAGGGTCACACAGCAAACTCAGGAAAGCTTCCGGCCAAACCCTCTGGGCAGCAAGGCATCTCTGCTCCAGCACACTGGAGAGCAGTAGAGCACAGCAGCAGAGAAAGTGACAAGGCTCCCGCATGGATCCCAGAGCAGCCCACTTCTGCATCCATCCTTTCCTGGCCCTGGGCAGCGAGGTTGACATACCAGCATCCCTAAAAAGAACCACGTGCTGTTCCTTTTTAATGCTCCCTCTTCTCACTTCCCACTTCTCTCCTGCCCAACACTTAGCTTCCTGCCTCCAACAGGACAGGGAGCAGTGCTGGGAGAGAGGGCCTGGAGCCTGGCCACCATGTGACCTGGTGTGATGAGTCAGTGTTAATTGAGCAAATGGAGAGAGGAAGAATGAATAAAGGGTCTATATTTTCATTTTTACAATTTTGTATTATAAATTTATAAAAATGGGTAAGATCTCTTAAATATAAGCATTAGAAAAAATTATTTGACATCTGTTCATATATAATTTTTATGTGTTCAGAATGCATTTATATCCTCAAATATTATTTCCTACATTTATTTATATAGGTCCTGTATTTTTTGTTATAGTTATTCCTAAGTATTTTTCAAATTTTTTTTAAAAAAAAATTTAAACCTACAGAAAAGAAAAAAAAAAAAAAAAAGAGTACAAGGACCATCTGCTTAACCTTCACCCTCCATTGATCAGTTCCACTTGCCACATTGGTGAAAGATCTCTCTCTCCCTCCCTCCATCTCTCCCCCCCAACCTTGTGCACGCATGCATGTGTGTATGTGTCACGCTTTCTCTCTGTCTTGCAAACCATTTGAAAGTAAGTTGCACAGGTCATATATCACATGCCCCCTAAAAACTTCTGGATGTGCTTCCTAAGGACAAGGACATTCTCCTACATAACTCCAACACTACGATCACACCCTAGATATTTAATGTAAGTTTTAAAATGTAATTTAGTTCAGATCACATGTAGGGGAAAAAGTGAATGTTCATAGTTTATTTCTAATCTGGGGAAATTCAGCCTCTGCTTCTTCAGTAGAGGACTTGAGACAGCTGTCTTGGTTTTGCTTAATTACAAGTCCAAGGCTCTGCAATCTCCCCTTCACCTTACCTCAGTGCCCTGTAGCTCTGAACCCCTCACACCTTGGGCATATGGACCCTGAAGATTCAAGTTCAAGACAAGCTATGTGCCTTCCGTCTCTGAGGCTGACCTCTGGGCTCCTTAGCAACCTCATGAAATGTTAGTGTCAGACTAGCTGTGGAGAAGTCTGGGAACCATAGGGAGGCAGGACAATTTCTGTTGATAGAAAAAATGTATAGCTTATTTATATTTCATGGCGGCCTCTCAAACACAAAGCAGAGAGTCACGCTGATGCATTTCTCACATGAATTCTGTGCACGGTTTTCTCTGCCTTCTAATGAGCCTTTTCTAATTTCAAGGGTGAGAGTCATGTTCCTTGTTTCCTGTAAATGCCCCCATCAACCCCACTTAACTCATCGTGGGAAACTATAGCTGAGCAGTAAGGAGAAGCTGAGTGATGCCAGAAGAAGAAAAAGAATAGTACCCCAAATGGCCATTTGAGAACAGCCACAAATATGAAACAAATGTCATTCATTGAGAAAAAGAGACTGGCAATTTAAAAGAAAATGTTTACAAAGTTGCCAAAGACATAAAAAAGTAGTATTTCACTACCTATAGCAAGAGGCCTAAGAACAGTCCTATCTTTGAACTTCTTTAAAAAGGTAGCCATAGTGAATTTGGAACAAATAATATTGGGAAGCACAATTGGGATTAAGCAGCATTTGAGAATCAGCTGCTCAGTCAGTAGATAACACTGATGACTGGGGCATCAAAGTCCTCAATTTCAGTTATTTCAATGTGAAAAGTGGCATCTGGGGACAGAATATACTTTCTGATAAGAAAAGAAACCTGTTTGTTTTCTGAAACTGGTCAAACATTTGTAATTCCCAGAGCTGAAAGAGCTATACTACCAAATTAAGTGAAGAATCTGTGGTTGTGTATTTGTGAGATGACTAACAATAACAAGAAAAAAATGAATGAACTGCACATGCCCGTTTACCAGTGGTACACTTTAGCTTTGGCTTCTTCATAATTGTTCTTATTTGTCTCAATAATTTCCTAAAAATGAAAAAAAGTGCAAGTGAACAGTGAAGATACATTGGTAACATCTGTTCAGGGTACAAACTACTGTAAAAAGTATTTTAGAATAGCCAGAAAGAAAACATCTAGTGTTTAAGTGGGTAAGCAAAGTTTTAAGAGCTTCTAAACCTAATGGATCTGCTGTGACTATAAATCTAGATAGTTGTAACTATCACAATAAGCAGGGGACATTGGCTGTATGAGGTGAGTATGTGTTTGTGAGATTCTCTTTGTGTGAGTGAAGAACCAATGTTTTTTTCCCTTTTCCTAACAGTGGAAAAAGTCATAATGATATGTCCAATTCTACTATTTCCTGCACTATTCCTTAATGTATTTGTCTGAAATCATATCTTTGATTTTCCAGGTCTCCATGGGCCCAAGGAGTAGAAGTTACGAGAAGGCCTTACATGGGGAGTCCCCTTCCCTCCCAAGGGCCCCTCACATGCAAAATAGTCAAACGTCTGTAGCCTGACCACCCTAACTCTAAAAAAGGACAATTTTTTATCTTGTACCTTTTCTTATAAATTTTGGGGTCCAATTTATTTTGGGGGAAAGACTTCACAGAAGTGGTCTAGGAGCAAGCACATTAAAATTAAGGTGCTTAGCTATTCATACCTGTAGCTGAAATCCTCATTTATTATTGTCATAATTGAGGCAACAGCAACGATAACAAAAGCCTTCCCTGTCAATTTCTGATGATTTCTGGGAAGAGGGACTGGGCCTGAGCTGTTCTGACCTGCTCCAGTTCTCTGGGCAGTCTCCCCCAGCAGTATGACACTCCCGATTCTGAGAACACTTATTTCTCTCTTCAAACATAGACAAATGGGACTTCATTAAACTGAAAATCTTCTGTACAGCTAAGGAAACAACAACCAAAGCAAAGAGACAACCTACACAATAGGAAAGGATATTTGCATATTTTGAATCAGACAAAAGCTTGATAACTAGGCTCTATAGAGAACTCAAATTAATCCATATGGAAAAAGCCAACAATCTCATATATCAATGGGCAAGAGACATGAATAGAACCTTCTCTAAAAAAGACAGAGGAATGGCTAACAAACATATGAAAAAAATGTTCATCATCCCTATCTATTAGAGAAATGTAAATCAAAACCACCCTGAGATACCATCTAACCCCAGCAAGAAGGGCCCACATCACAAAATCTCAAAACTGCAGATGCTGGTGTGGATGTGGAGAGGAGGGAACACTGTTACACTGCTGGTGGGATTGCAAACTAGCACAACCTTTCTGGAAGAAAGTATGGAGAAACTTCAAAGCACTCAAGCTAGATCTCCCATTTGATCCTGCAATCCAATTACTGGGCACCTACCCAGAAGGAAAAAAATCCTTTTATTATAAGAACACTTGTACTAGACTGTTTATTGTAGCTCAATTTACAATCACCAAAATGTGGAAACAGCCTAAATGCCCACCGACCCAGGAATGGATTAACAAGCTGGTATATGTATACCATGGTATACATATACCATGGAATACTATTCAGCCATTAAAAAAAAATGGAGACTTTACATCCTTCGTATTAACCTGTATGGAAGTGGAAGACATTATTCTTAGTGAAGCATCACAAGAATGGAGAAGCATGAATCCCATGTACTCAATTTTGATATAAGGACAATTAACAACAATTAAGGTCAGGGAGGAGGGAAGGAAAAGCAGAGAGAGGGAAGGAGGGAGGTGGGTGAGGCCTTGGTGTGTGCCACATGTTCTGGGGGCAAAACATGATTGCAAGAGGAATTTTACCTAACAAATGCAATCAGTGTAACCTGGCTTATTGTACCCTCAATGAACCCTCAACAAAGAAAAAAAAAAAAGAAAGAAAGAAAGAAAGAAAATATGTCAAATGGTTTATAAAACCAGTGTATGGTGCCCTATGATTGCATTAATGTACACAACTATGATTTAATAACAAATAAATTTTAAACAATTTTATCATGGTTATTTATACTGGTCACTAGATACAAATCAAACTCTTTTCATCCCATCAGACATGTACACAAACAGATACATTAAAAAAATGGGCTTTATGTCATACATGAAACAAGTTTTAAAGTTCACACTTTAAAAAAAAAAAATGCTCTTGCTTATCTTTCTATGCTTCTCTCTCACTCCGTCTACATTACTTTTCACCCCCACCCAAGCTGTGTTTAGGTGAGTCATGTTATCAACCTAATGTGTAAGGTTCTTGTACTCTTATAGCCATAGAAAAATATATAGATATGTATGCATAAATAAGCATTGTAAGTACATATTTTTAAATTTATTTGTAAAGTCAATTTTAATGTGTAGACCTGAGTTGTAAAAATAATGTTATGGGATACATATAGATAGCAAAATTGTTAGAACAGTGAAGCAAGATGTCATACCTACCATTTTACAGTTTTTTTTTTTTTGATAGTCAATAATTTCTAAGCAATATGTAATTACTTCACTCTATATTATATTTTAATATATTTTTTGAGTCAGTAAATCCATAAAATGCTACATTTTGGAAATAGCAAAGTTTGAAAACAGAACAAATATTTAGAATACAGGACTAGCTAAACCAATTTTGGTATAATCATAATTCTTATGCTGAAATATTATAGAGCTAGTAAAATAAATGAAATAATTCTATAAACAGGAAATATAGTTACATGGAAAAGTAAAGTGTCACACAATGGGTATATGTTAGTCACATTTATGTTCATATGATTATCTCTGGTGGAAAAATGCACAAGAAAATTAGGGGAAAGAAAGTTGATATTTTATATTACAAAATTGGTGCATTTTTAATAATTCATACTATATATTACATGTATTGTCAAATAGCATTTTGTACATGTATAAAACAATATTTGGTAAATAAATATCTAGAAGTGGAATTGGCATGTCAAAGTACATGTGCTTTTTAAATGTTGAATAATTAATTATCAACAGATAGGAGGTGAGGAATCAGATTCGCGGATTTCTTCTACAGAACTCTTTGAGATTCTTCCCTGATGAAGATTTCCCTTTGAGATTCTTTCCTGATGAAGCTGGAATCTTACCTAAAAAAAGAAATCAAGCCTAGGATTTCCCTCAGATTGGGAAAAGATCTCTCTTAAGGTAAACTGACCTTCTCTGGGCCCTCTAAATAGATTAATGAAATAAGAAAAAGGGCACACACCTTGCTCAGTGGCCAGCAGATTAAGGATGAGGGGTATGGGGGTGGACAAGAGAAGATCTAGTTATCTTCAAGTATCAGAACTTAACAACTTGAGAAAGGGGCTGGCTTTTCTGTGTAGATGATTGGTTTGTGCCTACCTGGACCAGTTTCCAGAGTATTCAAATCAGAATTAAGAGCTACAAGAACTAAAGCTGACTATTAAGAGTTTTCTTGAAATCAGATCTAATAACAGAATGAGTAGGGGAGAGTTCTGGTGTCAGGTTGTCTGTCTTATTATCTTTCACTCATTCTCTCCTTCCCATTTAAATAGCTCTCTGTATATTAATTATTTTAAAGTGAATATTTGACTGCATTTTTACTCATAGGACCAGAGCCACCTGTTTATCAATGTGATTTATTTATTTATTTATTTGTTTGTTTGTTTGTTTTTTAAAGATGGATCTCACTATTTTGCCTAGGCTAGTCTCAAGTTCCTGGCTTCAACTGGTCCTCCTGCCTCAGCTTCCCAAAGTGCTTGGATCATGGGTGTGAGCCAGTGTGCCCATACGTGCTTTAGAAGACACTCTTTTTATATGTTATTCCTTAAAGCAAGAAGAGCTATTTCCCTTTTGTTCTATCAGACCTTCTGTTACTGAGTTGACATTCTTACTGCCAACTGCCAGAAGATGTTTTTCTTAGCCTTTTTTCGTCTTCTCTGTTTTTCCCCTAGTGGTGTAGCATTAATCTTAATGTGTTACTGTGTTTTAATAGTCAATTTAGGCTGACTATTAAAATAAAATAGCACACTGTAAAACTACTGCCTTGATGAGTGCCTCCAAATGGTAGATCCTAAGGAGATGTTGTTCTTTCTAAGGGATAACAGAGCTTGATTGTAAACTCTGTCTTGCTTAGCAAGAACTGGAGAAATAATTTCATAGGGAAACTCCTAGCATTGTCTGCCCTTAGGCAGAACACCAGAACTATCTTACTGCTAATATAGATCTGGGAGAAACAGTAACATTTTCCCTTGCTGGTTCTAATTAAGAACCCAAATAAGAAAGAACCTTAAGCAAAATGGGATTAATTATATTTTCAGCATCTCCAACTCATTTTTGGATTCTACTTTCAAGTCAAGTTGAACCAGTCATTCTTTGACCTCAGGTTGCTTCTTGATTATTTTCCCAATTTTAGATTTTTCTCTACTTCTCCCTTCAATAATTTTCTTTCTTTCTTTTTTTTCAGTTTTTGGCTGGGGTCGGGTTTGAACCCACCACTTCTGGTATATGGGGCCAGTGCCCTACTCCTTTGAGCCATAGGCACCGCCCCCTTCAATATTTTCTTTTCTGATCTTCCTTGTATGCATATAATTCTTGAAGCACAAAATAGAACAGAACAACAGAACATTTTGGCAATATATTCAGGGAAATGGTTTATGTCCTGGGAAGAGGGAAGGCTTTGATCCTCTCTAAATTATATCACGTAGGTTGTTGCCTACTCTATAAATTTACAAAATTGACTCATCTTTTGAAGGTTTTATCTCAAAGAAGATTAAACAGTAGTTAGGGATCTTTAGATCATCATCTTTAAAAATCTCTAAAATCCTGTCACTGGTAATATCATGTCAAGAGTTAATAGAAACACACAGGAGTCCTAGGAAGTTCTAGGCAAGTTTTGTCCTGTCAAGTCTGCAATTAACTGGTTAGAGTCTTTATTAAGTCTTTATTAAGAAGAATATTTTTCTGAATCTTTGGTCTCTTAATTCTAAATTTCATCAGGATGCAAGACTCTGCATTAGGTAAATCTATAGGTCAGGTTTTAAAGAAGAAAATCTAACAAAGCTGATGTCTGTGACTCTATGTCGATTTACATAGAGCTATGCTTATTTATGCTCAGTGAGCAAGTGCTAAATACATACTTTAAAATAGGTCCTAGCATCTTTGGATGTGTTCAAAGTTTACTTATTAAAAATATACCCTTCTTTTAGAGGTTGAAAGTGTTCCAATTTGATTAGCCTGCACTTTGTTGTACAAATCTATTTTCTCAGCCCACTTTCTATGAGTAATTCTCAGTCTGTTATAATTTTTTTTTTCTTTTTTAGAATAGAGAATATGAAAGTTCAATATGAGAAAATGAAAAGCTGGCCAGCCTGCAATCCTAGCACTCTGAGAGGCTGAGGTTGGAGGATCACTTGAGCTTAGGAGTTTGAGACCAGCCTGACAGTGAGATCCCTTCTCTACTAAAATTAGAAAAATTAGCCAGGCATTGTGGCATGTGCTTATAGTCCCAGATGCTTGGGAGCATGATGATCTCTTGAACCCTGGAGTTTGAGGTTGCTGTGAGCTAGGATGATGTCATGGGGCTCTAGACCTGACAATAGAGTGAGACTGCGTAAAAAAAAAAAAAAAGAAAAGAAAAGAAAAGAAAAAAGAAAAAGAAAGAAAGAAAAGAAAAAGAAAAGTAAAAAATGTGAGTACTAGAATTAGAGTGAGGAGAGAACTTAAAAGTAATGAGAAGGTTTCAACTAGTTAATGGTGACACCTCCAATGCTCATAAATTGGCTGCAGATAATTCATATTGTCTTCATAAGGCATGTTGTTGCTTCTCCTCCAGACCACAAATAAGAGTCAGCTTCATGTGAAGTGACTTTAAGTGCTGCATCCTAAGGGGATTTGTAAATGGGAGTCAGTATATGCCTTCGCCAATACAAAGTATTATCTATGTTCTCACGAGAGATCCAGTGGGTGGCAGTTGCCAGACTGGATGCTTTTCCATTGTGCTTTGTTTCTTTTAAACACAATAAGATGCTTTCTCCAAAAGCAGAGGTCAGTCCAACGTTTTTCCTTGCCTTTTATTCCCTGTTAAATGGAATAAGAAGCCATATCCAGGTATTCGTTGTTCCGCCTCCAGCACTTGGCTTCTAGGAAGGTTATTCAATTCTCCATATGGGCTGGCACTTTTCACTTAATGATCAGAAATAGATATCATGGGACTATGCCCAAAGCAAACTGTGGAACTCCTATAGTCACCAATTCCAACAAAGGGAAGGCCTGTTTCTGGCAGAAATTATAGGAGCTACAGTGAAGCTTTTCTATGTTTGAAAAAATCTTTTCTGATTTGTCAAAAAGCACAAGTATATAGGAGTCCTGTGCAAATAGACTTAAAAGCAGGAAATTTGCTGATGTTGCATTTCTTTAGGAAAGAAATATCTTTCCTATATCTCAAGAAATGGCACAATAATAATGGCATAACTCATATTGAAAATAAGGACAAAAACTCTTAATCCATCTGTTCCTATGAGGAGGAAAGAAATCACTGAGTGGTCCCAGATGCTTCAAGCCTTCCTTGGGGCTTTTCTTCTTCTTCATCAATCTTCCAGGAACAAAAAAAAAAGTTAAGAAGCCTAGATTGGGCTTTGGTTCATATAATTCTTAGGAGAAATTATAGAAACAATTTCTAACAATAATCTAACAGATTAATTAAGTAAAAATGTAAGATTTATGAGGAATAATGAAAATTATTATGACTATAATTTCAAAACAAGTTTATTGTTTCTTCTACTAAGTGGAAGAATATATATAAAGTACTGATTTTGAAATGAAAAGAAATCAGTTAAAATCGTCATAATTTTGGAAAGCTGGTTTATGGAAAAGATGGACTCCTTGAAGCTAAGTGGTATAAAGACTCTCCAGAATTAATCCTAGTGAGATAGAAATGTTTAAAAAATACTATGTATAGACAGTACATTTTAGAATTGATTTAGTTGCTTCTAATGATAGTTACTTTATAAACAACTTCTTGTTTTTGTTTTCCTTTTCTAACAAATGTAGCTGCTCTCATCTGTCTCTGGTATGGTGGACACAAGCACAAATGATAATTAAGATGAAGTCTGAAAGAATACCCACCTGTGGTCTGGGATTGAACATAAAATTGAAGGGAGCTGATGGGGCTTATTCTCTCCAGGATACAGGATAGTTGTTGAGGTGGGGAATAATCCATGGCTCAAGGATATTGGCACTCATATAAAAGAGTTGTCCCCAAACTCAGTGTAAAGTGATAGTTCTTAAATCTACTCTCTCTCTCTTAAACTACCATTAGTGGCACTTGTCAGTCTAATTTTTTTCCCCATTTGAATCTCAGAAACTTCTTGGGGGAAGTAATAGGATATGATTTATCCTGCCCACTTGCCTTCACATTTTGGGGGCCATTAGGAAAACTATAGCTACCTCAATCTGATAGGTTCAGGATTCAGCTACATTATTCTACTATTAATACTCCCTATCCTTTCTGCTATCCTCCCTCAGCCTGCCCTCCACTCTATTCAGAGGCTCCAAACTCCCTTCTCTTTATGTTTTTAAACACCGGTGGTCTGATGTCTATTTTTGTTTAAAACATCTCAGTGGATTACCACTGATTGAGGTGGCCTCTCTCTTTGATAAGTTACACACTTTTTTATAGAGTATCTTCAGACTGGGGCATAAAAACTCATAATTGTAACTCCTCTTTTTTTTATTCTTTGTGGTGGTTCACAAAACCCACATGAGATCTGCCCAGTTAACAATTTTAAAAGTGAACAGTGCCGTGTTGTTAACTATAAGCACAATGTTGTATGGGTAGATCTCTAGAACTTCTTCATTTTGCATGGCTGAAATTTTATACCTATTAAAAAGTCCTCATTTTCCTCTCTCCTAAGTTCCTACTACTTTAGTTAATTTATTTTTAATAGCTTTATTGAGTTGTAATTGGTATAATAACCTGCACATATTAATGTATACAATTTGATGGGTTTAAACATGCATAAAACCAGTGAAGTCATCACCACAATCAAGGTAATAAACACATCCATCACTTCCAAAAATTTTCTCCTAACTCCATCCCATCTTTATTTGTTAAAAAGATTTAACTTGAGACTTACTCTCAACAAATTTTTTAAGTGTACAATGCAGTATTGTTAATTATAAACATTGTAATATACATAGAAAACAATACTGCCAATAAAACCTTACCCTTGAATTTCAATTTCTGCGGTTATATTACAGTTAACCTTTGAACAACATGGATTTGAACTATGTGGGCCCATTTTTATGTGGATTATATTCCACCTTTCCCATCCCTGAGACAGAAAGGCCAGTCCATTCTCTTGCTCTTCCTCCTCATCCGCACTCAGTGTGAAGAGGATAAAGATGAAGGCCTTGTGCTGATCCACTTCCTTTTAGTGAGTAGTAAATGTATTTTCTCTTCCTTATGATTTATTGAGCAACATTTTCTTTTCTCTAGCTTATTTTATTAGATCTCTTGAACTTTTTCATCCTAAATAAATGAAACAACATTCTACCCACTAAACAAAAATTTCCCCTTTTCTTTTCCCCAAGCACCTAGCAAACACCATTCCACTCTCTACTTGCACAAATTTGACAATTTTAGATATTGCACATAATAGAATAATTTAGTACTTTTACTTATTTCATTGACATATTTCACTTAGTATTATATAATGTCCTCACAGATCATCCATGTTGTCACAAATGATAATATTTCCTTCTTTTTTAAGGTTGAATAGCATTCTACTGTATCTGTATATCACATTTTCTTTATCTAATCATCCATCATGGATATTTAGGCTTTTTCCACCTCTTGACTATTGTGAATAATGGTGAAAGGAACATTGGAGTACAAATACCTCTTTAAGATCTTGATTTGAATTCTTTTAGATAAAAAAATGGAATTGCTGGATTATATGGTAGTTCTCCTTTTAATCTTGGAGGAAATCTCTGGACTTTACTATTTTCAAACATATCATTTTACATTTCTACCAACTATATGCCCAAAGTTTCCAAATATGCCACATCCTTAGAAACACACATTATTTTCTATTTATTTGATAATGGCTATTCTAGCAGGTGTGAGGGGACATTATGATTTTGATATACAATTTACTAATGATTGATGATGTTGAGCATCTTCTAATATACCCACTAGATATTCATATTCCTTCTTTGGAGAAATATCTATTCATATAACTTCCATTTTTCTGACCCTTAGGTGCAAAAGATCTTCCTAGAAAATATCCTGGACTATTTTTTTTTTTTTTTGGTATTTGTCTTTAAGGTGTTTCAGAATTTCTAAAAGGCATAAGTGTCCTTTTGCAGGAAAAAGATTTGCATGATTTTGTGGTACTTTTCTCAACAATAAAGAGAGAAGATGTCTTTTCTTCCAAATTAATTTACTAATTAATATATCAGTCATTATTCAAACATGAAACAGAATTCACTCCAGATGGTTCAAATGAGAAACATTAATAGAAGGACTACTTTAAGATACTAAAGAGCACAAACATATGCCTAGAAGAAAGGAAAACTCAGTGGAAATCAAGCAGGGTATGGGAACTGGAGGGGACAGGTGAAAATTTACCTCATGAGTACAGTAAAAACTATCTGGGTGATGGGCACATTTATGACTATGACTGAAGCATAAAAAATTGATACATGTAACAAAAAACAATTTACTCTCCTAATACTTTGAAATTTAAAAAAGAAATGTGGTCAGAAATGAAAAAATATATAAATAAATAAATTCATAAAAATAAAAAGGCAATGGTAAACTATAGTGGAAAGCTGTAATCACCACTAGAGTTGAAGAGATAAAAACAGAAGACAGTAATACCAGAGCAATAACTGAAACCATGCAGCTAATGTCTATGGTGGAGGACTTGAGTCATGAAAAGATGCAACTGCTGTCAGAGATACTTCATAGGGCAGGGAAGATATGAGGAAGAAACACCCAAACTACTTCCTTCTGCCATCTAGTATCCAGCTATTGTCTCCCACTAATGAAATCCACCCAGAGGCCAGAAATAAGGGGCCCAATTGTTGCCTCAATCTAGTGCACAAAGAAAGGCAAAGAAGAGTAGAGACTCAACCTGGTTAGGCAGCAGGGGAGCAACTAGACAGGAGTAAGCACAGCTAGCTAATTCAACAATGACGATACATAACAGGAATTTGAGACTATGCCAAGTTAAAAATATATAACTCTTTTCACAGTTTGAGGCATGCAAAATGTGGTGGCTCAGTTTATCAGACCTTCTTAGTGTCTCAATGATGAAACACCAGCTTACCTTCTTCTCTTGGTTTAGAGTTGAAATCTGCCAATTGACTCAGGTAATTAGGACTTCAATGTTTCCTAAGAAAAAAGAACTACTGCATGTGCTTCTGACATTCCAACCAGTAATGATTTTGTTTACTTTTTTAAGTCTCAAGAAAAACAATTTTATTTTGAAAAGTAGATATTGGAAACTCAGAAAAATTTACTGAAGTTATTGTGTAAGTATAAAAAATGTAATTGATTTTTATTTTCCAATCTTCCCTAAAGTAAGAAAACAAAAAGCAAACTCAATTAGCTGACAACTAACCCAACAATAAATAAATTAAAAACCAGGTACAGTTGACCTTTGAGAAGTGTGGGGGTGATAGGCACGAACCCTGGTGCTGTTGAAATTCTGAGTATAACTTTTGATTTTCCCAAAGCTTAACTGCTAGTGGCCTACCATTGACTAGAATCTGGCTCATTCACATGGTTTCAATTTGGTCTGGCTACTGCCTGGATTCTTAACTGGGCTGTGGGCTGGGTGACTTGGTTGCTTCCCACATGTGCCTCTACATAGCCTGCTTGAGCTTCCTCACAGCATTTTATAGCCAGGCTCCAAGAACAAACATCCCAAGAGAAGCAGGAGAAAGTATATAATAATCTTATAAGTTAATCTTAGAAGTTGTATTATGTACTCTATTGAACAAGACCATCATAAGCATACATCTACAGACCCCACTGCTATATGAGAAGAATATCAAGTTCACACTATGGAAACATGTGTAAGATGGGAGGTTGGTGTGAGTATCTTCAGAATATATGAGCTGCTGTAGGAAAATACTGGGCATTGATTTAAAATTTTTTCTTTAACTGTCTTTCTTTTATTTGCTCCAAGGAAGAGTAACTTCTACTATTTTTACATTGACATTTCATCAATGGCTTGCTGTAAAATGAAATCTTTTCATTTACTTAACAACATTTGCTTTTGCCTATAGTAACATTTTGCTAAATATTAATGTTACCTTGGTAAGTTTATTTTATTCGTCTTTTCATAACTTATTTCCTTTTCTTATTTCCCTTTGTTTTTACCCATGCTTTAAAAAGAATAAAAGACATTACAAAGTGTTACAAAACATCAAGTTTCTAAGTAAGTGAAGAATGGCAGTTCTTAAGTGATATATATTTTTTAAATTTGTGGTTTTAATCAAGAACATTTCAGCCTCTCTACCCTTCTCTTGCATTTTCAAGAAACAGCATGACAGTAATTAACATCTACCTAGGACTGTTCTAGACATCAAAAGGCATGAAAGAAGAATTCAGCTGTAAAGCCCTTCAGGGCTGTTACCTTGCCATATTTAAGATTGTCAGCACCTATACCAGGAAGTCTGACTCATGGCAGTTACTCAGTAAATGTCTGTCTAATAAATGAATGAATCTGTACAGAAATAAAGAAAGACATGGCTTCTGTTCACCATGAGGTAATGAACTATTTGGAAGGAGGTCAATAATTAGTAAGGTAAAAGGAAACAAAAGGTATGGCATAGGCTAAGATGTCTCCAAAATCAAAGAGCCCTGGAATAGTAAGATGAAGATAAAGGAAGAAGCAATAACAAGAACTATCTGTCACTAACCTCAGAATTTAGATAGCAGTGTGGGGGCTATAGAGATTGCTGAGAGGCAGGGTGGGTGAAGTGCAGATAGAAGAGTATTGAACCACAAGTAAAGGCCAAAGAAGAAAGCCATTCACAAAGTGAACAAGGATAGGGTAGTGATTGGGAGCATAAGTTTTAGAGTCACAGACATAGATTCAAATCTCAGCCCTAATAATGGTGTGATGAATTAAATTTCCTGAGTTCTCATTATACCAAAGTTATGTGCATTGACACAGTGGTCCTGGGTTGGACACCCCATGATGACTGTTTGCTGTGATGACTCTGCCTCTACAACATTCTACATATGAAGAGAGAAAGAGGGCAGGGGACATCTAGGTCAGTGTGTAACATGAAACCTCTGGATCAGAAAGATGATTTCATTAGAAAGGAGGAGACTGAAGAGTGAAACTTCTATTCTCTATTGAATACCAGCTCCATGTTAAGCTGCTGAAAAGAAGTAGTAAACAAAACTCCAAGGTTCTCCAACGTTGTTTCTACTCAGCCTACTTCTTCATATTGCTGAAATGATTAATGCAAAATGCTTAACAAAGTGCTTGGCATATGATAAACACTCAATAAGTGTTAACTACTATTGCATTATTATTGGGTTTCTACTAGTCTCTTAAGTTCTGCTTTCAGACATAAATTGATAGAATTCATGGCAGAAGTATGTTATATAAACATGTCATAGAATATTACTATTATGGGAGTTGTATTAGATAATGATTGCTAAAAAATAATAGTCATTGAACATCAAGAATCTATAGATTTTCTGAGAATCAGCTGGGAGTGAGCAGATCTAGCTGGTCCTGGCTGGTCAGCTCAGCACTATACCATATATGTGCTCTTGTTATGTTGATGGAAACAGCAACAAGGAGCAAGCATAAACATTCAAGGATGCTTGAATTTTAGATTTAAAACTTGCACACTGTCACCATTCACTAATTATTCTATTAGTCAAAGCAAATGTGCTATTTGGCAATATCCAAAGTTCAGAGGAGAAAAAATACACTTACCTTCTTTAGCAAGAAGAACTATAAAGCCATAGAGGGGATAAATAAGAATGATATGCTAATATATAATCTACAAAAATGATAGCCTTACACAATTTAGTTTGTCGTTTGTCACCCAAAGAGAAGTCTATGGGTGATAAGGTCTTCTGCCTATCTTCTAAAAAAAAAAAAAGGAGAGACAGCATGGCTCACAAACCTTTCTTCATGCCTGGATTGGGTTAAACAGTGTCTGTGCGAATTTTGTATCCACTTAGAACCTGCAATATGGTCACTTCATACTGGTCAAGGAAACAATACAACAAGAGGATATTTCAATTCTAAATGTTTAAGCACCCAACTTAAATGCTCACAGATTTATGAAACATATTTTAATTGGTCTGAACAGGATTATATTCTATAACAACATAATAACTGGAGAATTTAACATTTCTCTAACAGAACTAGACAGATCCTCTCAAACAGAAACTAAACAAAGATACAAGGGACCTAAATATAACCCTATAACAAATGGGTTAAATAGACATATACAGAGCACACCATCCCAAAGCTAAGGAAGATACATTCTTCTTGTCAGCCCATGTAATATACTTCAAAATCGACTATATCTTAGGACAGAAATCAAAGTTCAACAAAATTAAAAGAATTGAAACTATACTTTGTATCTTCTCAGACCACAAGGCAATAAAGGTGGAATTTAACTCCAACAAAAATTTTCATCACTGTACAAAGGCATGGAAATTGAACAACCTTATACTGAATGACAGTTGGGTCAAGAAAGAGATAAAGGAGGAAATTATTAAATTCCTAAAACATAACAACAATGATGCTACAAGCTACCAAAACCTGTGGAATACTGCAAAAGCAATCCAAGAGGGAAATTTACTGCATTAGATACCAATAGCTGAAGAACAGAAAGAGAAAACATCAACAACAGAATCATCTTAAGGAAATGGAAAAGAAAGAGCAATTGAATTCCAAACCTAGCAGAAGAAAAGAAATAAACAAAATTAAATCAGAAATAAATGAAATAGAAAACAAAAAAATCATTCAGAAAATTAATAAAACAATAAGTTGGTTCTTCAAAAAAAAATTAATAAACCTCTGGCCAGATTAACTAGAAATATAATAGAAAAGCAAAATCTCTAATAATCATAATCAGAAATTAAAAAGAAAGAAAGTCTCCATTTTTTTTAATAACTGAATAGTATTTCCATGGTATACATATACTACAGCTTGTTAATCCATTCCTGGGTTGGTGGGCATTTAGGCTGTTTCCACATTTTGGTGATTGTAAATTGAGCTACAATAAACAGTCTAGTACAAGTGTTCTTATGATAAAAGGATTTTTTTC